>AWOL01S0005003.1:46270-62990 GCA_000715115.1 Nicotiana otophora | reverse complement strand
ATCATCATCATCATCATCATCATCAGAAGCCAAGGCTTCAGCTTCCGCTTCGAGTTCTTTTGCCTTTTTTATCTCGAAGGTAAGGTCGAAGCCTCAAACGTGCATCTCCTCGAGGGTCTCCCTCCGAGACCTACACTTAGCAAGTTCGGCAGTCCAATAAGCTTGAATATCGGTGGTCTTCACCGTTTCCCGGGCCTTCATCTGAGCGGCCTCGGCATCAGCCCGATATACAGGAATGGACTTATCCGCCAAAACTTTCGACGACTCAACTTCCGCCTTTAGCCTCAGCAAGTCGTGTTTTAAGCTCCTCGATCCTCTTAGCTTGAACCGACCCCTTTTGCTTGACACTTCGAAGTTGAGCGTCGGCCGATAATAATTTTGATAAGATGGTTTCTTTTTCCGCTGCCAGGCGGTCGAGGGTCTCCTTCCACCGATTGCATTCAGCCCGGATTTGATCGACTTCTTCTCGAAGTAACCCAATCTTTTTGATCTTTTGCTGCAACTGAGACAACGAAGGGTTAACTTCCATGGTTGAGTCAGACCCATACTCTAACAGAACGAGACTCACCTGCTTATCAAGCTCAACCCCTTCTTCGCGAATCTTAGCCAAATCCGCTTGGAGGTCCTTCATAGCTTCGCCCTTTTGGCTACAAAGAAGCCACAAGGCATCTCTCTCACCTGAGACCTTCTGGAGCTCAGCCTCACATTGACTAAGATCGACTCAAAACCTATTAATGGCATGCACAGTAAAAAACACGAGTCAACTATGGAAAAGAACAAAGAAACCAAGTATGGAGAAATCATTACCCGAGTAATGAAACGCTGAGATTCCTCTAAAGGGAAGCGTCACTGATATCAGAACTATCGTCGACTCCGGTAAAACAATCCCTAAAAGGATCCCCTGCCAGAGCCTGCGCCGATATCGGAAATCTTCAACTCTGATCGAGTCGTTGGGATATCATATCGTTTCTCGCCGCATCCTTTCCGAGAAATGAGGGGGATATCTGTGTACGGTCGAAATAGATTTCGGCTTTAGCACGACCGATCGAGTTCGAACGATGGCCGATCGAGTTCGAACGATGACCCAAGGTGCAACAAACCAAATTTCGAATCCGATCAGGCCGACCCGTGCTAAGACTATTATCGAGCTCGCGTGAAAATCGACACAGAATAGATATACCGGCCAGCACTGGCCTCGACCTCGAAGCAACTCGGGGGCTCTGACCAAGATCGGGCTCGAACCGAAATCGAGCTTAAACCAAGGCTGACGTCTTTCAGCAAGATCGAGCTCACAGACAAGAACCGTTGCAATCCCACTAGAAAGAATCTTGGCATAAATCACGAAAAAGCTGACTTATCATGGGTCTCCCACTAAATATTATTTTATTATGCTTGGAGCCAAATCCCTCCATTATAAAAGGGGCTTGACTACCATCTCTTAAAGGCAGGTTTTTGCCAAAAGTACAGATTGTATTAGAAAGCAAGATATTTCTTTAGAAGCTAGAGTCTTTTTTTCAGTTTTCTTAGATTGATTCTATTTGTGAAATTCTAAGATTCATTTGTTCTAGATAGTCCTGTCTATCCCATATTTACTCCCATCTAAATTCACGCTGATAATTATCATTACATTTCTCGTATTAGATTAAACCACATATCCTTAGAACTACATATAAATTTAACTATATCCATTTTTTTCGGGTAAACAGAATCACAATAGGTGCACAGTATATAATCACTTCAAAATAGACTAGAGGACTTTATATCAATTTGAGTATAAAATCAGGGAGAATTTTAGTCAAATACTTTCAACCATACAAGATCACAAGAATAATAGAAAAAGATATTTGTATTGATTCAAAAATATCTGTAGCTTCCTAGAGCCTTAGGCAGATTGCAAGATATACTTGGAAACCCACAAATACTAAGCACATAATAATCAAGATGATCATTTTTACCATGAAAGGATACAAGAAACATCATTAGTAATACCAATTTCTTCCCTCAAATGAGAAAATATCTTCTCATGTAAAGGTATCCACTTTTAGCTGTAGATGGGGCTGAAGAGCTTTGCTTTCATTGCGCAAATAAATTTCCAAAATAAGTGACATAAATCATTTTTGCTTTTGTTGTACACCACTTTTATCCTAGTCTAAAGAAGTAGAGGGCTCGAAGAATGATTTGTGACTATTGAATTCTTCAAATCAAATCTTTTGAATTGCCCCTTTGTGCATTTGGCTTGGTTAATAACATTTTCTTCCTTGGCATGGAGCTTGAAGAAAAATGTTAATTCTCCCTCATGCTCATCTCGAATTCGACCACCTCGCAAAATCTTATAGAATTCTTGATACACCTTTATATCAGTTCTTCGAAATATAGTATTGTCAATATAAATTGTGCAACTTTAAAAATACAATTTCATGCCTTTTAAAAATCATTTTTGGGAAGAGAAATAAAACTTCTTGGTCACATGAATACTGTTTGAAAACTCTCAACATTAGGGACTTCTTAAAAAGAATATTCTTCAATTATAAAATCATTTCAAACATATCAAAAATATTTAAAACTCTGTAAGATGACCATAAAGATATCATATAACAATAATCTCAATGAAGAAACAAACCTACTTGTTGTGAAATCTTGGACTATAAGTTTATCATTGTTATTCACAACCTTACCATTTTCATCATGCTCGTCGTTGAATATCAATGATAGTAGCTCACTTGACTTGATAATAAAATTCTCACACTTCAATTCATTCGAATTCTTTCGGCTCGAACTTGTTATGCTTAGCACAAACATTCCTTATTCAGCTTGTGCAAATGTACCCTTATTGGCTTATTGCTTGTTCTCGAAATATGGTCTTCATTCTTATTCACAAAATTGCTTAAAAAGATATTAGTCAAAAAAAACCGTGTAGAGACGACTTTATAATTACACTTCCAAATACTGAAGAATTATTAGTAGTGAAATGCTAAAAGAATATCATGAATCTTACCGATTCCTTACCATGGTGGGGGTAAGCATTTGCAAAAATACAAAGATAGAAATAATCAACACTTGATTTCTTTTCTTCCTTCTACATCTCACATAAGGTGTCCTCTAATATAGATCTAGAACATACCCAATTAAAGCGAATAATCTTCAATAATAGAAATCCATACCTTTTGTGTGTAGGCTTTTGATTATTGCCCAAAATGTTTCATGTGCAGAAGTTGCCTCAAAGTTAAATAACTTCCTTGGTCTTGAGTGAAGTATTAGTATTCTTACCAAGAAAGTAAATATTACACAAATGATTCACTTCAAGAATAATCTAAGACAAATGTAGGCATGAATCAAGTTTGTATGATATCAATAAAATTGCATGCTTACTTCCTAATATCTTATGCAATTGACATAGTTCATGCAAGACATGTATTCAAGCTATTTAAAGTCTCTAAGTCATGGATAAAAATAACACTGAATAGAATAACAATGTGATGTAGCTAGTGGATTCAAACTGTATATAGGTGACTAATAAGTATATACCATGATATACTTCACTGAACCAATAACTAGATATGCATCACCTAATGCAGCGAGAAGAATTTGAACAAACCTTAGAGATACTGGTCACTTCAGCTTTAGATCATATGCCATAGTTACTTTATCCTTTGTAGAATATATATGAACTTTGAAGCATCTTTAAGCTTGTACCTCGACTAGTCAATATGCAAATATCATTGATCCTTCTTATGGATGGACATAGGAATTTCTGCAAAATAAATTAGTTTGTTTTTGGTACCCAAGCCTTTTTGTGTCATTGATGGTTAGTAGCTTGTATAATTGGAGATACATGTAACTGTTTAGGTCTCCAAATAAATTTTGATCTAACATGGCTTTTCTCATAACTACATGCAAATGCCTTATGTCCAAAATTACCACAGTAGTAACATGCAACAAAAAAAGTAGAGTATTTACCAGCAGGTGCCTTAGTCGACTTGAAGCTTTTCCGAGTCAACTTGTATGAAGTAGAGTGTCTACTAGTAGATCCCTTGTAAGTCAACTTGGAGTTATTAAGAAAATGAGCCCACTTGTTCGGTCGATCAAAATGATGACGGGAAGATTTGTGCAAACTATTCATTTATTTGTGAAGTTCTACATTTTCTTCTTGAAGTAAGTTATTTTCAACCTGATAATCTTCGAGTAGAATATCCCACTCTTCTTTTTCCTTTTTTAACTTGCTTAAGTTTGGTATCCCGGTTCTTCTTCTTCCGTTTAGTCTTCTTGAGCTCATCAAGAATTTTTCTCATATTTTCTAAAGCATGTTCTACGATATTTTGAAGTTCATTATATTTATCGCGGTCATGATATCTTACCTCACTTATTTCACTTGGGGCCATGAAGCAGTTGCTTGTAAATGCTTCATGATCATTGTCAATATATCTTCATTACTCCAGGCACCAAAAGATTTTTTTTTCTCACTTGTTCACTTCATGCCATGAAATAAAGATTGGCAGCTCCAGTATGATCTTTATCTAGTATATATTCATCACTCCATATGCTGGAAGATTTTCTCTTCTAATTGCCCCCTTGGATGGTTTCTTTTTTAGTTCTGGATAGTTGGCTTGGATGTGACCATAATTTCTACATTCGTAGCATTTTCAATCATTATTGTTCTTCTCACTTATTTCATTACCTTTTCTAGAACTTGATTTACTTATTCTATTATTCTTGCTTCTTCGCGTCGTGTTAAAGACAACTCTAGAAAATAATGCAATATCATCTTGATGTTTGTCTCCTTCTTCTTCATCTTCACCTTCAGACTCGGCAATAGTTGATTTAGAGGCAACACTCTTTTTCTTCTCTTCATGTCCATGCTTTTTGAGAGGGTTTGCCCTAAGGCTATAAGGTCTCCATGAAGTTCATCATATAATAGTTTGTCGAGATCTCCGTATTCAAGAGTAATAACTTTTGGTTGCCATAAAGTGGGTAGACTTCTTAGAATTTTTCTGACTTGTTCACCACTTGAATATTGTCACGACCCAAAATCCATCTAGCCATGATGGCACCTAACCTCAACCTCTAGGTAAGCCTAATAATAATAATTCGATTCAATTAATATTTAACTGACTCTAATTCACTCCTCAATGACTGGTAGTAAAAATTACGAGCTTCTAAAATTAGAAATTACAAAGCTGGTATGAAATAAATACATCATTTGTTTGAAATGTACATAAATAGATTTTTTATAAATCTAAGGCTACCATGAACAAGAGGCAACTACAACCAGAACGCATGTACGTCTTCAAATTCAGCTCCCGTCGATCACAACAACATCAACATCTAATATCTGCACGCAAAGTGTAGAAGTGTAGTATGAGTATAACCGACCTCATGTACTCAATAAGTAACAAACCTATCCTTAGGTTGAAAGTAGTGACAAGCTTGTACAAAGGTCGGGTACACTACCAATAACCAACAATATTTCATAACAACATAAAGCAGGTAACAAAGAAGTAACTTAGAGATAAAGTGCTCAGCTTAATCATGATTTCTGAAAACAATTCTGCCTTCCCAGTGTGTCAGTAAAAATCCAAATTGTATACCAAAATTATAAGTAAGTTTAAAAACAGTAATTTTCCCAAAAGTCCTTTCAACAATGATAAGATATTTTATTTTCTTTCCAGATAACCAGTGGAAAATGCATCACTATGCTCATATGCCAATATGTGTGAGAAATCATGAATGACGTGATACCGTACAACATGAGAAAAATGCATCTTTATGTTTGTATATCAAATGTATGTCAATGCGATGTAACTCAGTGATAAAATCATATGCATACTCTCAGAGTATCATTTCACTCAGTCCTCTCAGTCACTCAGTACTCCCAGTCACTCAGTCCTCACAGTCACTCAGTCCTCGACACTCGGCACTCACACTCAGTAGGTACCTGCACTCACTAGGGTGTGTACAGACTCCGGAGGGGCTACTTTAGCCCAAGCACTATAATCTGCACGGACAACTCACGTGCTATAGTATCAATATCTAGATCCGCATGGACAACCCACGTGCTATAATAAGCCAATCTGGCCTTCTGCGGCGTGCAACCCGATCCCATAATAATAAAGTATATAAAACTAATATGGCATGTTGCGGTGTGCAACCCGATCCCATAATTATCCTCACAATCAGACCCTCAGCCTCACTCAGTCATCAATCTCTCTAGTCTCTCGGGCTCACAATGTCATGAAACTAGCCCAAAATGATGATATGATGAGTCAATAAATAGCAACAGAGACTGAGAGATGATATGAAATGAATGAACATGACTGAGTATGAAATTTCATTTTAAACAAATAATTCAACAGCAATATGACCTTTGTGGGTCTCAATAATACTGGCACATAGCCTCAGCATGATTTTTAATATGATTCTCAGTTCAATTTCTTTAACACATAAAACTGCATGGAAAATGTCAAGATTATTTGACTATAAAATTCAACGGAACAATTACGTCACAATTTCTATGGTGCACGCCCACACGCCCATCACCTAGCATGTGCGTCACCTCCAAACAATTCACATAATACGTATATTCAAGGTTCATACACTCAGCTCGAAGATTAGAAGAGTTACTTACCTCGAACAAGATGAATCCAATGTCGAGCAAGCTAAACAATGCTCCAGAAATCCCATTCTGCACGTATCAACTTCTGAACGGCTCGAATCTAGCCACAATTAATTCGATTCACTCAATACCAATTATTGTAATTAATTCCATAAGGAAATACTAATTTTCCAATAAAAATCAGAAATTAACTCAACCCGACAAAAGTTACAAAATATGAATGCCCATTCAACCATGAGTCCAACCATACAAATTTTACTCAAATCCGACATCAACTCGACCCTCAAATTTTCAAATTAAACCAAGAGGGTTTTCACAATTTTCCAACTAAATTCACCAATTAAATGTTAAAAACAATCATGGATTCGAGTAATTTGACCAATATTGGGTTAAGAACACCTACCCCATTGTTCTTCTTGAAAATCTCCCAAATATCGCCTCTTCTCGAGCTCCAAATCGGTAAAAATCTCATTTTCAGAACTTAAACTCTTTGCCCAGTCATTTGCTCTATGCGATCACGGACAATCGCATGCGATCGTGAAGTACAAATTGCCCCTGACCAGTTTTAACCTTACGCGATCGCGGACCTGACCACGCGATCGCGATGCACAACTTCACAGACCTACACGATCGCGGACTCACCCACGTGATCGCGAAGCACAAATGCGTGATCTCCACTTCTGCTCCATTTCCTCTACGCAAATGCAGCCTTAGCCACGCGTTCGCGAATCACAAAATCCCAGAGCTACGCGATCGCATCCCTCTTCACTCGATCGCATAGAACAAAACTCAACAGCCCCCAATCGCGGATATACCCATGCGATCGCATAGAACAAAACCTCCACTATTTTGCTAAGCCTACACGATCGCGGACAGGTTCATGCGATCGCGTATAAGGAAACCAGATACATACACCAAAAAATTCCAGCAAAATTCCAAATCCAAGAATTGATCCGTTAACCACCCGAAACTCACCCGAGGACCCCGAGACCTCAACCAAATATACCAACAAGTCCTAAAATATCATACGAACTTAGTCGAAACCTCAAATCATATCAAATAACATCAAAAACACAAATTGCACCTCAAATCAAAATCTATGAACTTTGAACTTTCAAATTCTATAACTTGTGCCGAAATACATCAAATCAATCCGGAATGACTTCAACATTTGTACACAAGTCATAAATGACATAACGATGCTATTCCAATTTCTAGAATCAGATTCCAACCCCGATATCAAAAAGTCAACTCCCTGGTCAAACTTCCCAAAAATTTAACTTTTGCCATTTCAAGCATAATTCCACTACGGACCTCTAAATAATTTTTCGGACACGCTCCTAAGTCCAAAATCACCATACGGAGCTATTGAAATTATCAAAACTCCATTCCGGGGTCATTTACACATAAGTCGACATCCGGTCACTATTTTAACTTAAGTTTTAAACCTTGGAACTAAGTGTTCCAATTCATTCCAAAAACTCACCGGACCCGAATCAATTAATCCGGTAAGTCATAAAACAATTATAAAGCATACATTGAGTAGTAAATAGGGAAACGAGGTTGTAATACTCAAAACGATCGGCCGGGTCGTTACAAATGTGGTCTTCCAAAGGACTTTATATCTCCAACTATTTTACTAAATCGGCCAAACATGTCTTCAAGGTATTCATCATCCTTCATTTGAAACAGCTCATAATCACGAATCAGAAGGTTTATCCTTGTCCCTTTTACTTTACCGGTACCTTCATAGGTAACTTCTAGTTTATCCCACATTTCTTGGGCTGTGCCATAACTTGATATTTTCTCAAATTCTTCTCCGCTTATAGCATTGTATAATAGATTTTTTGCCTTTGAATTTATCTGCACGATCGTCATATGCTCATCAGTATAATCATCAATATCAAGGGTTTCAGTAGATACCTTTCCTTCTGGTTTCTTTTCTGGTTTGGGCTTTAGGAGAGAAAAGTCACCCTTCTTGATGACGCGCCATACTTTGACATCATAAGATTTGATGAAAGCTTCCATTCGAACTCTCCAGTGAGTGTAATACTGCCCGTTGAAGTATGGGGGTCTTAATGCAGAAGTCTCCGCTTGGAGTAAGGCTCCAATAACTGTGGGTGCAGACATGATCTTTTCTCACTTGCTGTTAAGCAAAAGTAAAAATGTAAGACCAGCTCTGATACAAATGGAAAGTACAAAAGGGGAGTGAATTGTAGCCTTTTTAAATTTCTAGTCAACTATTCCTCATACCTAGTTGACTAATACGAAGACTGCCTGCACAATACTGTTAGAACTTCGATTCAATCAAATTCTTATCTCAATAAACAGTAATTGCTTATATTAAAATATGAAAGCAGTAATGTAAATGACAGCAGGAATTTTATACTGGTTCGGAACCAATGTGGTATCCTACTCCAGTCCCCTTGGGTTGCAGGAGTTTATCTCTTTAGCTCTTTGTAATATCAGTTTAGTACACCTTGTGTGATTTTCAACATTCACCACCAACGTTTAAAAGGTTAGTTTTCACTCGCCCACCAATAACGAATAAGAGTTGGTTTTAACACGCTCACCAACAATGCAAATGGTTGGTTTTTACTCCCTCACCAATAACGACTCTTTGGTTTTCACTCACTCACCAAAGAAACGAATAATGACACAACCTCTAAGGACACACCGCCTTAACAATATTTTTCTGTCTCTCTTCACTCTTTCGTGTACATAGTAAATCTACTAAAGGTGAATTACAATGCTTGTTAAGAGTATAATAAAGAACTTGTAGTTGGGTAGACAATTATATAGAAGACTGCATCAATTTTCTCGTCTTTGATCGCTCTTTCTTATGCTATCTTCGAATGCTTCTAGCCGTTATACTTCATAAATGCAGTAGCATTTTTTGATGTTGTGTCATGCTTGATTTGTGCAAATTGATACCTTCTCCTACAGTTCATGCTTTGCTTCTAGCAGCTTGCACTTCCTTGTCCATGTTCGTTTACCTTTTATATCTAAAGATGATTAGATTTGACTAAAAAGATATTTCCATAAAGAAGCTCTTCACATGCTTTTAAAAAATACAAGGAATTGCTTTTGGATCTTGCACTTAAATGATCCCGTATAGATTTGAGATCATTTTCATTATAATTCCATAATCTTGCACCTTGATTATATCATTCCTTTTATAACAATATTTCTTTGTAAGCTCTTGCTAGATCGTTCTCCATGTGCTATTTAAAAATCCATGATTGATGTAATAACGATCCGAACGGTTGTTTCGAGTGTTATAGCCCTATTTTCCCATTTCTGCTTCCTTTTGTGCTTTTCATCAATATTATAATGTATTGGGTTAGTTGGTTCAGGTCCGGAGTGGTTTCGGAGTGAATTGAGGCACTTCGTCTCTTATTTAGAACCTTAAGTTGGAAAAGTCAACCGGATGTTGACTTATGTATAAACGACCTCAGATTTAAATTATGATGGTTCCATTAGCTTCGTTAGGTGATTTTGGACTTAGAAACGCGTCCGGAATGTGATTTGAATGTTCGGAGTGGAAATTAGGCTTGCATTGGCGAAAGTTAAAAATTTGGCGATTTCGGTCGACAGTGAAAAATTGATATCGGGGTCGGAATGGAATTCCGGAAATTAGAGTAGGTTCGTAGTGTCATTTGTGATGTGTGTGTGTAAAATATGAATCCATTCGGACGTAGTTTGGTTGGTTTCGGCATCGGTTGTGGAATTCGTAAGTTTAAAAGTTCTTAGGCTTGAATCTGAGGGTAATTTGGTGTTTTGATGTTTTTTGAGTGATTCGAAGGTTCGACTAAGTTCGTATGGTGTTTTAGGATTTGGTTGGTATGTTTGGTTGAGGTCCCGGGGGCCTCGGGTGTGTTTCGGGGTGAGTTTTGAGCGAGTTCGGGCATTTCCGGAACTCAGGTATGGTTCTGGTGCTTGGAATTTTGCGGACCGCGGCAGAATTTCGCGGACCACGCTTGGAAGTTGTGCAGATCCGCTGGTCCGACTTCGGAAGCCTATATCTTTTGATCTACAAGGAATTTGGAAATGATTTAAAAACGAAAGTTGTAGCCCTTCGTGTTCAGTTTCCAGACAGTTAAAGAAGTCATCATTTAGACATCTGTAGAGAAAGTTATGGCCAAAATACTAAAGCCTGGCAGTGCAGCCTCAAGAATTTCGCGGACCGCACCCTGTTTTCGCAACCGCGGGACCCGGGCATGGCCGCGCTCAACATTTTGCGGACCGCGAAGTGGGAGATCAGAGGTGCACTATATAAATGGGGTTTAGGGTATTATTTCATATTTTGGACCTAGGGAGCTCGGTTTGTGGCGATGTTTCGTGGGTTTTTCAAAAACTTCATCGGGGTAAGTGATTCTAACTCGAATTTGATTAATATACATGAATACATCAATGATTTCCTCATCTGATTAGTACTTTCAGGTGAAAATTTGGAAACAATTGTAGAAACTTCATAAAATGAATTTTTGGGATTTTAATGTCGATTCGAAGTCGAATTTGAGTGAAACTAGTATGGTTGGACTCGTGAGTGAATGGGTATTCGTAATTTATGATTTTTACCCGATTCCGAGTCGTGGGCTCGGGGGCCGGGTTTGAGCCAATTTTCGGTTTTGGGTTTGATTGGTAGTTTTTCTTGTGGAATTTATTCCATTAGCGTATATTGATCGTATTGTATTGCTTGTGGCTAGATTCAGGACGTTTGGAGGCCGATTTGAGAGGAAGGGCATTGCGGAGTAGGATTTTTGCTTGGTTTGAGATAAGTAACAGTTTTAAATCTGGTCTTGAGGGTATGAAACCCCAAAAAACTCATATGATGTTGATATTTAGAGGTGACGCACACGTTAGGTGACGGACGTGTGAACATGCACCGAGAGGGGACTTGGTCCATCCTGATAGACTGTAAATACAAATACACCTTTGTTATTACCTGTTCACTCTTGTTTTCAAGTTATTTACTATCTTACATGTTAGAAACCATGCTTAGGTTATATGAAAAACCCTGTTGGGACCCGCAGTGGTCGTGAACTTGTTGCATTGACCGTTAAGTTGCTGTCTTGTACTCAGTCATTGTTTGATTATGCATTTTGTTCCGGCTCTCTCTCTCTCCCATGATTTGATTTGTACTTGCTATAGTCCTTGTTTGGGTTGTTGTTGTGATAATTGTGAGGCTGGAAAGGCTAGTGACTGATATAGGGCCTGAGTGCCGGGTTGAGAGCTGTTTGAGGTATGTTGGATCGGGTTGCACGCCGCAACAAGCCTTCGGGCCATGATATTGGATCGGGCTGCACGCTGTAGTAGTGCTTGGATCGGGCTGCACGCCGCAGTAATATATGGATCGGGCTACATGCCGCAGCAGTATTGGGTCGGGCTGCACGCTGTAGCAATATAGTGCTTGGGTTGTAGGAGCCCCTCCAGAGTCTGTACACTCCCCCAGTGAGCGCAGGTACCTTGAGTGTGAGTATTGAGGCTGAGAGCCGAGCGATTGAGCTGTCAAGATAGACGAGTGACAGTATCCCCTGTGAGGCTGTGTATTGCTTTTATTTATTGATGCACATTGTTTCTAGTCATTTCTGTTGTGATGTTTTGAAGGACTTATACTGTTTCACATGAGCTTAAACATTTTGATTTTTTTTAAAACACCGATTTGAAAGCATGCCCAAATTCCTTTACTGAAATTTCTAAAATAACTGTATTATGTGTAACTCGACTTTGTTTCTCTCGGTTCCTTATTTATTTCTATTACTTGCTGAAGTGATTGTACTCATGCTACACCCTGCACTTCATGTGCAGATTCAGGCGTGTTTGATCATGGAGGTCGTTGAGTTCTAGCACGATCGAGTACCGGAGACTACGGGGTAGTTGCTGGCGTACGTCCGCAGGACCTTGTCTCTCCTTCTACATATCTTTCTATCTTGTATTGATACTTAGACACTGGTTGTATTAGTTTGGTTATCTAGATACTTATGACTTAGTGACACCCCGATGTTTGGGGCTAGTTCCGCATTTTTTATTCTATATTGAGTTCAACTTTGGTTTTTATGAAAATTCTTGATATGAAAATGTTTTAAACTACCTTTTTATTGAATTACGGGAATATTTTGGGAAAGTCGGTTTGCCTAGTACCATCGATTGGCGCCATCACAATAGGTTAGGTTTTGGGTCGTGACAATTGACTTTCCATAATGCTTGTCCAGAGATATACTAATCTTTATATAATCAAAGACCACTATTCAATCTTCCTTTCTTATAGTTTTTCAACGTGTTTTTCTTTCCTTCTTCACTAGACCAATTTATTTGCTTCGTACTACACATTTTCTCTTTTGTAAATAGATATTCTATAATCTTTCTCTTATTACTAAAAAATTCTCGTACTCTTCTACTTATGGTAGATTTGGCTGTAAATATTTGGGCTCTTATTTAGACAACCCAACAATTTTTCATGATCCTCTTCCTTTGACTTTGGATCTTGATTTTTCTCTCTAGTATGAAGATCTCAATAACCATTTATTATTTCCATAATTATGGGAATAATTTTCTTTTGATAGATCTCAATATATCTTTGTTTTCTTTCTTGATTTTGAAAAATAATCTCTTTCCATAATATAGATATACTGTACCCATAATATATTTTCTTTCCATAGAAAATATATTCTTCTTTGGCCTAGTAGTATTTCTTCCATATAGTATCTTCCTTAATAATATTTTTGCTCATAATTTCTTCATATGATATTCTCTTCCTCATATTTCTTTGGATCTTTACCAGTATCTTCTTTCTTGAATAAACCTGTGCAAGAATAAGATTACCACAAGTAAATATTCTTTGATTAATAATTATGTTGGTTTGTTATCATCAAAATCAATACCTGAAATCTTGAGGCTAACAATCTCCCCCTTTTTGATGATGGCAAACCATTGAGTACAAAATAAGAGAATTTAATCAAAGACTTAATCAAAGTCGGTAATTAAATGTGCTTGGTAAACTGGTTACTTCTCTGAAGTAATCTTCTCGAAATGTAGGTAGTACATCAAGTGTTAACTCCCCCTCACTCTATGCATTCCTCAGTTATGTTCCCCCTGCCTTCATGCATTTTATCTATAACATTTGCAAGGAAAGTTTTGTCCCATATATTTTCTCCCCGTTTTGTCATCATCAAAAGGGTGTAACAACAACAACAACAACAACATAGTAAAATTCCACTAATGGGGTCTGGGGAGGGTAGTGTGTATGCAGACCTTACCCCTACCCTGAAGGAGTAGAGAGGTTGTTTCCGAAAGACCCTCGGTTCAAAAAAATAAAAAAACAAAATGACAAAAAGGAAACAATATTAGTATCACAACAACAATCATAGGATAAATAGGAACACCATGAAATCCAGAAGAAAGATGCAAAGCAAAGGGAGACAATATTAGTAAATATTAGTATCACCACAACAATCATAAGAAAAATAGGAACACCATGAAATCTAGAAGAAAGATGCAAAGCAAAAGCGATAGCTAGTAAATAGGACATGCACTGAAAAGCGAAATAGTAAGCCACAACATTGCCACTAGCTATCTTAAACAAAAACCCTACATGGCTAGTCCCACAATGGTACGAAGTAAGGCACGACTCAATTACCTCCTAACCTACAACCCTAATACTCGACCTCCACATCTTCCTATCAAGTGTCATGTCCTCGGAAATCTGGAGCATCGCCATATCCTGCCTGATCACTTCTCCCCAATACTTCTTAGGCCGCCCTCTACCTCTTCTCATGCCATCCATAACCAGCTGCTCACACCTCCGTACCGGAGCATCTGGGCTTCTCCTCTGAACATGTCCGAACCATCTAAGCCTCGCTTCCCGCATCTTGTCATCAATGGGAGACACATGCACCTTCTCCCCGATATCATCACTCCTAATCTTATGTTGATTAGGAATACATGAACCTAAGGATATAAAAGTCAAGCGACCAATATAATTCGCAATGTATTCTCCTTACCAAGTATCCAAATAATGAGAGTGCTTAAGAATCACACAAACGGAAAGTAGAAAATAGTGATTTTAAAGCAATTAAAAAGCTTTAGCAACTTTTAATCATACGACAATTTTGGCAAATATTCAATATGAAAACTCATTTTAAAAAACATTAAAGGCGCCATCGAATCACAATAGGTGCACAGTATATAATCACTTCAAAAAGACTGGAGGACTTTATATCAATTTGAGTATAAAATCAGTGAGAATTTTAGTCAAATACTTTCAACCATGCAAGATCACAAGAATAATAGAAAAAGATATTTGAATTGATTCAAAAATATCTGTCGCTTCATAGAGCCTTAGGCAGATTGCAAGATATACTTGGAAACACACAAATACTAAGCACATAAGAACCAAGATGATCATTTTTACCATGAAAGGATACAAGAAACATCATTAGTAATACCAATTTCTTCCCACAGATGAGGAGATATCTTCTCAGGGAGATGTATCCACCTTTAGCTGTAGATGGGGCTGAAGAGCTTTGCTTTCATTGCGCAAATAAATTTCCAAAATAAGTGACATAAATCATTTTTACTTTTGTTGTCCATCACTTTTATCCTTGTCTAAAGAAGTAGAGGGCTCACAGAATGATTTGTGACTATTGAAGTAGAGGGCTGAAATATTCTCGTACTCTTCTACTTATGGTAGATTTATGGCTGTAGAAATTTGAGCTCTTATTTAGACAACTTAACAGAATTTCAAGATCCTCTTCCTTTGACTTCGGATCTTGATTTTTGTCTCCAATATGAAGATCTCAATAACCATTTATTATTTATATAATTATGAAAATAATTTCCTTTTGATAGATCTCAATATATCTTTGTCTCCTTTCTTGATTTTGAAAAATAATCTTTTTCCATAATATAGATATACTATACCCATAATATATTTTCTTTCCATAGAAAATATATTCTTCCTTGCGCTTGTAGTATCTCTTCCATATAGTATCTTCCTTGTTACTATTTTCGCTCATAAATTTTTCACATGATATTCTCTTTCTCATATTTTTTTGGATCTTTACCAACATATTTTTACTTGAACAAACCCGTACAAGAATAAGATTACCACGAATAAATATTCTTTGATTAATAATTATGCTGGTTTGTTATCAACAAAATCAATACGTGAAACCTTCAGGCTAACACTTCT
The DNA here is from genome assembly GCA_000715115.1 of Nicotiana otophora. NCBI lineage: Eukaryota > Viridiplantae > Streptophyta > Magnoliopsida > Solanales > Solanaceae > Nicotiana > Nicotiana otophora. Next base: position 47,187 of record AWOL01S0005003.1, on the reverse strand, counting down.
AACAAGTTCCCGAATCTCACTTTCATTCATATTATCAAGCAGCCCATCTGTTCCAACAATCAAAACATCATCTTTTTCGACGATTAATTCCAGCTCTTGAGCAGCACTAGGATTATCTTTAGCATTTCCCAATTGATATGGACAATTAAACCTCTGTTGTTGTATTGGCGATTTGTATATAACTCTTCCGTTTCTAATCAGAAAAAATCCACTGTCACCAACGTTAGCAGCACATAACGTATTTTTCTCACTGTCCAAACTTATAATACATGCTGTTGACAATCCTTCAGAATTGGTATTTTTGTAAGCTTCTTGAAGAACCCTTTTAGGGTTCATAATCTCTCTTGCGTATATTCCAGCGTCGACACCCTTTTTTCCCAGCCACCAACGCCATCTGCTACACCAATTGTTTGGTATAATTTATGGATAAAGTGTGCATCTTCACCTCGTGGTTTATTTGGTTTTTTCCTTAGGTAAGTATAAAGACCCAGCCACCATTTTTAGGATTGGTAATTTTTTGGGGCAATTATGCACTTTTATATTCCAAAGACAAATATAAAATTCTTAAAAATCGAGGGGAACTGTTTCTATATATAAAGGAAAAGAAAAACAAGAGCAAGAGCCTCTTTAAGCAAGCTTTTCGGAGGCCAAAAGTACTTTTTTTTGTCAAAAAAATACTTTTTAAAAAATTTAAGGTATTTCGCCAAAATAAAAAAGTACTTTTGGCCAACAGCAGAGGCAGTTTTTCTGCTTTTGGGAAGAAGCAGAAAATTCTAGCTTCTTCTAAGAAGCAGAACCGGAACCAGAAAATTAATTCATTCAAGACAAAACTATCCTCACTATAAATTTATATATTTCAAATTATCCCTTATTGATTTAAGCATTTTCTTTCATATATATATATATATATATATATA
>AWOL01S0005003.1:21199-37329 GCA_000715115.1 Nicotiana otophora | reverse complement strand
AACTAGAGCACTCCGAGTAATCTGATGTGCGGACTGAGCTGACCAACTGCTCGAGCCTCCGCTATAATGGGTTCTAGCTGAAGAGTAAAACCCACTAAATCCTCCAGGCCTTCGAGACCTTTTGGCTTCCTTAGACTCCCTTTCCTCGCCTAAAACACCCTCAATCTTCCTTGCAATCTCCACTACTTGTTGAAATAGAGCATCTGTTTGCAACTCTCGAGCCATGCATATTTTAATATCATAATCGAGCTCCTCAATAAATCTGCGGACCCGTTCTCTGATTGTAGGAACTAAGATAGGTGCATGACGGGCTAACTCACTGAACCTAATATCATATTCTGACACTATCATAGTGCCCTGACGCAACCGTTCAAACTCTGTGCGCCACGCATCTCTGAGAGTCTGGGGAACAAACTCTTTCAAGAATATTTCCGAAATTGAGCCCAAGTTAGGGGTGTGGCATCGACTGTCTACCTTCTTCATAGATTTTCCACCACTGATTCGCTGCGTCTGGCAGTTGAAATGTAGTAAAGGAAACTCCGCTAACTTCCACAATACCCATGGTGCGGAGAATACGGTGACAATTTTCCAGAAATCCTTGGGCATCCTCTGTAGCGGTACTACTGAAAGTTGGTGGATCATATTTCTTAAACCTGTCAAGTCTCTTTTGTTCTTCTTCTGATGCCTCGAGCCTGACCTCATGCCAAACCGTAATAATAGGTTGTACCGGTACTACGCTCGGAACCTGTCCAACGTTAACCTCCTGCTCTGGAGTTGTGGTAGGAGTCTGAGCTACTCCCCTAATCTGCGGAATGTTTGGTGCAACAGAGATCAATCCTGCCTGAGTTAATGTACCAAACATACTCAAGAACTATGCTAAAGTCTCCTGAAGTCCTGTGTTAACAACAGGTGCTTCTGGTACCTGTTCCTCAACTGGAGCTACTAGTGGCTCCTCGACTGTTGTTCTGACAGGTGCTCTAGTCGCAGCACGTGCCCTTCCTCGACCTCAACCTCGGCCCCGACCTCTTGCAGCCCTAGCAGTATGTGCGGATGCCTTCTCGCTAACCCAGTAGCACGTGTCCAAACCATCTATGAGAGAATGGAAATACAAAGGTTCAAATTCCAAATTCAACAAATTCCGCACGACAGGAATGAAAGAAATGGAAATTTCCTAACAGTTCTGTAGCCTCTTGAAGATAGGTACAGACGTCTCTGCACCGATCCGCTTGACTCTACTAGACTCGTTCGTGACTCGTAGAAACTATGAACCTAGAGCTCTAATACCAACTTGTCACGACCCAAAAATCCCACCACATGCGTAGTGATAGCACCTAGTCTTTAAGACTAGGTAAGCCGATTTCAATTACATTTTTGGAGTCATTGTTTTTAATTAAATAAGTAACCAAAACTAACAGCGGAAAAAATATGAATGTACAACCTCCCAAGATTGTAGTACTAAGTTACGAACTCTAACTGAATACATGGAATGATCACGAGGACTGAATATACAATACTGTTTGATTAAAAATTAACAGTACAATGAAATGAAAAGACTCCAAGGGACTGCGATGACCAAACAACTCTACCTTGAATCCTTACGATCTCGCTTTAACTCTTTTCAAGCCCAATAACTCCAATACCTGGCTCTGCACAAAACTGTGCAGAAGTATAGTTTGAGTACACCACAATCGGTACCCAGTAAGTATCAAGACTAACCTCAGTGGAATAGAGACGAGGTACAGTCAAGACACTCACTAGTCTAATAGCCTATGCAATATAGTATACAAAATAATAGAAAGCAGATAATAATAAGGGCAACATAAAACAACCAGTAATATGCATAGCAGACAACAAGAATACCATTAATAGAGCTTAACAAGTAATAAATACAATTACACACAAAAAATCAAATCCTTCAAATAAAAGTTTTTCACATATAATTCTTTCAAATAACTCTCTTTCAAATATAATTTTCTCAAATAATTACCTTTCAAATATAATTCTTTCATATAATACCTTCTACATAAAACTCCTTTCAAATAAATATTTTGAATATAATTCTTTCAATTAAAAAGTCACCATATGACACCTCGTTTCATAATCATAAAAATACGGGTCTCAGCCCATTTTCATATTTTTCGTAAACACGGGTCTCAACCCATTTTTCATATTTCCACGGCACCTCGTGCCCATAATTAAATCATCATATTTCCCTCGGCACCTCGTGCCATCATTTCATATCACAACTTCACGGATAATTCACGTGCCAAATATCATTATCATTTAATCATAGCACCACGTGTCCATAATTCATATCACAACTGCACAGACAATTCACGTGCCAATATCCTCATTAATTATTCACGGCACCTCGTGCTCACATTTCATTTTATAATCCGCTTGGCAATAGCCACAGGCTCTCAATTTCAACATAAATCAGATTGTCATCAATTTACCTACGACAAGAAAACTTGCACAAGGTATAAAAATAAACACAAGAATATCATAACATCACATGAAAATCATCAACCCCATATCATCATATATCGTCCCTGGCAATAGCCACCCTTAGCGCTCCTATTACCACCCTTATCACTCCTATTGCCAACATTATCGTTCCGTCCAGACAATATCAATAGCCACCTTTATCGTTCCTATTGCCACCCGTATCGCTCCTATTTCCACCCTTATCGCTCCGCTCAGGCAATATTCCAACAAATACAACCACAGTGAAATGTCACCCTTATACCCACATAATATCAACGGTGAAATGCCACCCTTATATCTTCAAAATAATAATTAACACAACACAACAATTTACACGGGAAATTATCACATCAATATAACAAAATCAATTCATATCACAATTTGCCCAATAGCTACAACCAAAATTCAAAAAATACAACCAAGTCAATTAATTTCACAATAAATAGTCGAAGGTTCTACACAATATGTACAACACCCAAAAACAATCAACATAGATAGAAATTACTCAACATAAAATAAAGTATTTATTAACTCCAAAATTTCAATAATTATATAAACACCTCTTCTTAAACTCATTTAATTAATTATTTGCAGATGGGAAAATCTAAAATAAAATTAAATTCCAATAAATATCAAACCAGCAAATTCAGGGAATTTCATAAATAATCAAATAACAATCACATCAACTTGTCATATAACAACAGAGTCAACAACAAGGATTTAGGCACCACAAATAGATGATTAAACATATGCCAATAATTATCCAATTTACTACACAATATGCTCAAGACTTTAACTCAATAAAATTTGCACATATAAACCAAGTACGTACTCGTCACCTCGCGTACATGGTTTTAAATTACACAAATTATACATAAGACTCAATGCCTCAGGGGAAATTCCTCCACTCGAGGGTAAGCAAGACACTTACCTTTTTGAAGTTAGGTCGATATTCCAAAATATCTTTCTCTCGCGAATTGACCTCCGGACGGCTCCAATCTTTCTTGAGCCTTCCTTATATTACTATGAGATTCCGAAAATCCTAGAAACTTCAATCTATTTATAAACATAACAAAAGTGAACCATAATTAGGAAGATTTTCATGGTTTCAGCTCATTTGAGCATTTTATCAAACACTAGGTGTGCAAATTTGGTTACAAGGTTCTTCTACAAGATTTTCTTCATTCCACAACCCAATCTTTACTTATTTGATCTCAACAATCTTCCCACAATACTTATTGGTACAAGAATATATACATAATACTCTTACACCCAAGAATCATACTCCCAATCACCAATCTTTTACCCCAAACTCGAAATTGAAGACTATGGGTTGAATCTTACCTCTTTGATGAAGATATTGTGATTAGCTTCCTTGATTCTTGAAGATTGGATGATTAGAATATTAGGTTCCCTCCTTATCTCTCTAAAATGCTCTTACCTCTCTCTAAAACCCTCAAAAAAACACCCCAAAATAAGTCCCAAAGCCTATTTATCAAAATGGGGTCGGGTTATGAAAATAGAAATATTAACCCTCCGAAAGCAGGTCTGCGGTCGCATAATGGACCGCAGAATGGGTATGGGGGCCTCAAAATTGATCGCAAAATCGGTGCCCAGAACCGGACTCTTCTGGTCCATTTTGCGACCAGTTTGCGGTCGCAGAAGCAGTTTTGTGATCGCATAATTGGCCGCAAAATTGTATTTTTCCAGCCTTTGGTAATTTGGTCATAACTTCTCGTAGGAATGTCCAAATGATGAATGGTTTGAAGAGTTGGAAACTAGACACATAGACCTTTCGTTTGATAGGTAACATATCATATAACTCTTCATATCAAGAGAGGTATGATCGTTTGAAGTTAGGTCTTACGCAGACTCACTTAAAACTTTAGTCTATTATGAAATTTCCAACTACAACATTCGATGCCGAAACCTATCGAATCACGTCCAATTGACCTCAAATTTTGCACACAAGTCATAAGTGACATAACGGACCTATTCAAATTTCCAGAATTGGATTCTGACCTCGTTATCAAAAATTCAACCTTCGATCGAACTTTTCGAAAATCGTCTATTTTCCAACTTTCGCCAAAATGCGTCGAATTGTCCTACGGACTTCCAAGTCCGAAATCACCATACGAAACTATTGATATCATCAAAATTCTATTCCGATGTCGTTCGCTCAAAAGTCAACTCTTTGGTCAACTCTTTCCATTTAAGCTTCAAAATGAGAATTTCTCTTTTAATTAAATTCTAAATATTCCAAACATCAAACGTGACCATACCCGCAGGTCATAATACATATTATGAAGTTGTCCGGGACCTTAAGTCGCTGAACGGGGCGTTAATTCTTAAAACAATAAGTCGGGTCATTACACTCATGCCTCCCAGTCACTTAGCACTCGGCACTCACACTCAGTAGGTACCTGTGCTCACTGGTGGTGGGTACAGACTCCAAAGGGACTCCTTCAGCCCAAGCGCTATATCAAGCCAATCATGGCATAAACCAGTGAGGCCCTCGGCCTATATCAAACATGTTGTGGCGTGTAGTCCGATCCCATAAATATCCTCACAAATCAGGCCCTCGGCCTCACTCAGTCATAAACATCTCCAGCCTCTCGGGCTCTCAGAAAACAAAGTATTCTGCCCAAACAATATTTATGTGACGCATCAAAATAGAGTAATATAGACTGAGTTATGATGTAAATATGTATAAACATAACTGAGTATAGATTTTCAATCAAAAACAATGAGAGGATAGCAAGAAAAGACCTTTAAGGGTCCAAACAACACTGGCATAAGGCCTAAACACGGCATCCAGCCTGATTTACCGAAATTTTTTCTAAAACCATAAGAATCATATAGTTTCAACAAAATATTCAACTTTACAGTTGATACGGGACGGACCAAGTCATAATCCCCAATGGTGAACGCCCACACGCCCATCACGTAGCATGTGCGCCACCTCTAAATAGTAAAATAATACAAAATTCTGAGGTTTCATACCCTCAGGACCAGATTTACAATCGTTACTTACCTCAAACCGACCAAATCCCTACTCCGCGATGCTCTTGCCCCTCGATTCGGCCTCCAAATGCTCCAAATCTATTCACAATCAGTACAATACCATCAATTTATGCTAAAGAAATGAATTTCACAGGAAAACCTACCAATTTAGACCAAAAACCCGAAATTGGCTCAAATCGGGCCCCCCGGGGCCCACGTCTCAAAATTCGACAAAATTTATAAACTTGAAAGTCCATTCACTCACGAGTTCATACATACTAAATTTATCAAAATCCGACACCGTTTGGTCCCTCAAATCCTCCCATCAATCTCTCCAAAATCCCAAGCCCTAACCCCCTAACCCCTCATTTTCACCCCTAATTTCCACTAATTAAATGATTAAACAACGGGAAATCACCATAGATAGGAGTATTAGAGCTCAAGCAACTTACCTCAATAAAAACCCCCTGAATATCTCTTTAAAATCACTCCAAAAACCGACTTGAAAATGGTGGAAATGAACCAAAATTCGAGAAGTGTTCTTTTTATACTTTCTGCCCAGGGCTTTCGCACCTGCGGCCAAATATACGCACCTGCGGTGCCGCATCTGGGCAAGAAACTCCGTACCTGAAGAAAATCATTAATTCCCCCAACTTCTCACCTACGCTCCATATCCGCATTTGCGACCACGCAGGTGCAGAAAAGACCTCGCACCTGCGGACACTGTCTGACCTCCTTACTTCCTCTTCTGCGGGCGCCTATCCGCATCTGCGGGCCCGTAGATGTGAGCTCCCCTACGCACCAGCGGACCCAGCCTACTTCAACTCCATACGCACCTACGAACTTCTGTGCGCGCCTGCAAGCTCACACCTGCGGCTCCCCATCCGCAGGTACGAAAAACACCATCAACCTCAATACTAGTAGAATCAACAACTTTCAACACCAAAAATCAATTTGTTAGCCACCCAAAACTCACCCGAGGCCCTCGGGATCTCAACCAATCACACTAACAAGTCATATATCAACATACGAACTTAGTCGAACCTTCGAAACACTCAAAATGACATCAAAACACCAAATTACACTCGGATTCAAGCCTAAGGACTCCTAAACATCTGAATTCCACCAACGATGCCGAAACCTGCTAAACTATGTCTGAATGACCTCAAATTTTACGCACAAGTAAATCATAACACCACAAACCTATTCTAACTTCCAGAATTCCATTCCGACCCCGATATATAATTTTCCACTTCCGACCAAAATCGCCAAATTTCCAACTTTCGCCAATTCAAGCCTAATTCTACCACGGACCTCCAAATCACATTCTGGATGCGCTCCTAAGTCCAAAATCACCTAACGGAGATAACATAACCATAAAAATTCAAATGTGAGGTCGTTTACACATAAGTCAATATCTGGTAGACTTTTCCAACTTAAGCTTCTACTTTAGAGACTAGGTGTCTCAATCCACTTCGAAACCACCCCGGACCCGAACCAACTAACCCCATATATCATAATATAGCTGAAAAGCACAAAAAGAAGCAGAAATGGGGAAACCAGGACTATAACTCTCGAAACAACCGGTCGGGTCGTTACATCCTCTCCCTCTTAAATAACCGTTCGTACTCGAACGGGTATAGAGACATAACTGGAGTCTCGAATAGGTGTAGATATCTTCTCCGCATCTCCCGCTTGGTCTCCTAGGTGGCCTCCTCCACAGGCTGACCTCTCCACTACACTTTCACTGATGTTATATCCTTTGACCTCAACTTCTGAATATGCCGATCCAAAATGGCCACCAGCTCCACATCATAAGTCATATCACCATCCAACTAAATTGTGCTGAAGTCCAAAACATGGGACGGATCGCCAACATACTTCTGGGGCATGGAAACATGAAACACTGGATGCACATTCGATAAGTTGGGTGGCAAGGCAGGCTTATAAGCCACCTCCCCTATCCTATGAAACACCTCAAAAGGCCCAATAAATCGGGGGCTCAACTTGTCCCTCTTCTCAAACCCCATAACACCCTTCATGGGTAATACCTTCAGCAAATTCTGCCCAACCATAAAAGACACATCACGGACCTTCCTATCCACATAGCTCTTCTTCCTAGACTGCGTCGTGCGACGCCGCTCCTGAATTAATTTCACCTTATCTAATGCATCCTGGACTAAGTCTATACCCAAGAGCCTAGCCTCACCTGGCTCAAACCATCCTACTGGAGATCTACACCTCCTCCCATATAAAGCCTTGTACGGAGCCATCTGAATGCTCGACTGATAATTATTGTTCTATAAAAACTCCGCAAGCGACAGAAACTGACCCCATGAAACCCCAAAGTCAATGACACAAGCACGCAACATGTCCTCCAATATCTGAATAGTGCACTCGAACTGCCCGTCCTTCTGAGGGTGAAAAGTTGTGCTCAACTCAACCTGAGTACTCAACTCTCGCTGCACGGCCCACCAAAACTGCGATGTAAATTGAATGCCCCTATCTGAGATGATAGAAACTGTGACACCATGCAGGCGAACAATCTCTATGATGTAAATCTCCGCCAACCGCTCTGAAGAGCAAGTAGTACCAACTGGAATGAAGTGCGCGGACTTAGTCAGCCGATCCATAATCACCTAAATAGCATCGAACTTCCTCGAAGTCCGTGGGAGCCCAACTATGAAATCCATGGTGATTCGCTCCCATTTCTACTCTGGGATCTCTAACCTCTGAAGCAAGCCACCCGCTCTCTGATGTTCATATTTAACCTGCTGACAGTTGAGACACCGAGCCACAAACCTAACTATATCCTTCTTCATCCGCCTCCACCAATAGTGTTGCCTCAAATCTTGGTACATCTTCGCGGCACCCGGATGGATGGAATACCGCGAGCTGTGGGCCTCTTCAAGAATCAACTCCCTGAGCCCATATATTATAGGCACACATATCCGGCCCTGCATCCTCAACACGCCATCATCACCAATGGTCGCATCCCTAGCATCACCTCACTGAACCCTGTCTTGAAGAAAGAGCAGGTGGGGGTCATCATACTGACGCTCCCTGATACGGTCATAAAGAGAAGGCCTGGAGACAACACAAACCAATACCCCACTCGGCTCCGAAATATCCAATCTGACAAGCTGGCCCGCTAAGGCCTGAACATACAATGTCAAGGGTCTCTCTGCTACTAGGAGATATGCTAAACTCCTCAAACACCCCGCTCGGCGACTCAAAGCATCGGCCACCACATTGGCCTTCCTCGTATGGTACAAAATAGTGATATCATAGTCCTTAAGAAGCTTTAACCATCTCCGCTGACACAAGTTAAGATCCTTCTGCTTAAACAGATGTTGCAAACTCTGGTGATCAATATAGATCTCACAATGAACCCCATACAAATAATGACGCCAAATCTTCAAGGCGTGAACAATGGTTGTTAACTCGTGATCATAGACATGATAGTTCTTCTCATAGGTCTTCAACTGGCACGAGGCATAGGCAATCACCCTACCCTCCTGCATCAGAACACATCCAATACCTACCCTCGAGGCATCACAATACACGGTGTAAGAACCTGAAGCTGATGGCAGAACTAACACTGGAGCTATGGTCAAAGCAGTCTTGAGCTTCTGAAAGCTCTCCTCACACTCATCCGACCACCTGAATGGAGCACCCTTTTGGGTCAATTTAGTCAAGGGCGATGCAATAGATGAGAAACCCTGAACGAACCGACGGTAATAACCAGCAAAACCAAGAAAGCTCCGAATATCTGTAGCTAAGGACGGTCTGGGCCAACTCTGAACTGCCTCTATCTTCTTTAGATCCACCTAAATACCCTCACTGGACACCACGTGCCCTAAGAATGCTACGGAACCGAGCCGGAACTCACACTTGGAGAACTTTGCATAAAGCTTTTGCTCCCTCAATCTCTGTAATACAACCCTCAGATACTGAGCATGCTCCTCCTAGCTACGAGAGTACACTAGGATGTCATTAATGAATACAATAACGAATGAGTCCAAATAGGGCTTGAATACACTGTTCATCAAATGCATGAACGTTGTTGGGGCATTGGTCAGCCCAAAAGACATCACTAAGAAATCATAATGGCCATATCGGGTCCTAAAAGCTGTCTTAAGAATATCTGAATCCCGAATCTTCAGCTGGTGATACCCGGACCTCAAATCAATCTTGGAGAATACCCTCTATCCCTGAAGCTGGTCAAATAAATCATCAATACGAGGCAAGGGATACTTGTTCTTGACTGTGACCTTGTTCAACTGCCTGTAATCAATGCACATCCTCATGGAACCATCCTTCTTCTTCACAAATAGAACCGGTGCACCCCTAAGGTGACACACTAGGCCGAATAAACCCCTTATCAAGGAGTTCCTAAAGGTACTCTTTCAATTCCTTCAACTCCACCGGTGCCATACGATATGGTGGAATAGAAATGGGCTGAGTGTCCTGCACCAAATCAATACCAAAGTCAATATCCCTGTCAGGCGGCATGCTCGGCAGGTCTACAGGAAACACATACGGAAAATCATATACCACCGGAACAGAATCAATGGCAGGAGTCTCTTTACTAACATCCCTCACAAAACGCCAAATAAGATAGGCAACCCTTCTTAACCGTACGCTGAGCCTTCAAATATGGAATTACCCTACTAGGTACATAATCTATAGAACCGCTCCACTCAACCCTCGAAAATCCCGTCACGGTCTTGGCGTGACAATCTAGAATAGCATGACATGGAGATAATCAATCCATACCCAATATCATATCAAAGTCAACCATACTGAGCAGCAAAAGGTCCACTCGGGTCTCCAAACCCCCAATAGTCACCACACATGACCGATATACGTGGTCCACAACAATAGTATCGCCCATAGGAGTAGATACATGAACATATGAAACTAAAGATTCACGGGGCATATCCAGAAAATGAGCAAACTATGAGGAAACATATGAATAAGTGGAACCAGGGCCAAATAATGCGGAGGCATCTCTATGACAAATTGAGACGATACCTGTAATCACGGAATCTGAAGCAATAGAATCTGGTCTGGCCGGCAGTGCATAGAAACGGGCCTGACCACCACCTGATCGACCTCCCCCTCTAGGGTGACCCCTAGCTGGGTGGGTACGTGGTGAAGTAACTAGTGCTAAAGTTGATGGTTGACTCCTCTGCTGAGGCGGACTCCCATGACGACAAGGACACTGCCTCCACATATGCCCAAACTCCCCACACTCAAAACAACCCCTGGTGATGGAGACGGGGACTGAAGGGAACCCCTAGCTCCGGATAACTGGTAGAAGAACCTGGCATGGAGGAGCCCCTGAACTGATGGAGCACGGGACGAACTCTGGGCTGGGAGGGCACTAAGTGATGAGTGGCCCTGATGAGAACTGTGAGAACCATGGCCCGATGATGCACCACGGTGAACTGGGCGAGCGGATTGAGCATTCCTGAATGGACGGCCTCTGCCCTGCTGGAACTGACCGCCATGAGGAGCACCACTGAATCCACCCTGACCACGAGGCCTCTTGGCCTCCCTATCAACCATCTCCTGACCGTGAACCATCTCAATCTGTTGAGGAATGTCGAAAACCTCACCAAAAGTAATACCAGACACTCTCTCTTAGGTCATAAGCAACTGAAGCTGATAATCGAGGCCATCTATAAACCTCATAATCCTCTCTCGGTCTGTGGGAATCAACCAGATCGCATGATTGGCCAACTCGGAGAACCACATCTCATAATGTGTCATAGACATATCACCCTAACAAAGCTGCTCAAACTGTCTGCGCAGCTCCTCTCTGCGGGACTGAGGTACAAACTTCTCCCGAAAGAGAACGGAGAACTGCTGCCAAATAAGGGGTGCTACGCTAACCGGCCTACGCCTCTCGTAAGCCTCCCACCAACTGAATGTAGCCCCATAGAACTGGAAAGTAGTGAATGAGATCCCACTGGTCTCCAGAATACCTGTTGTCCGTAGAATTCTCTGACACTTATCTAAGAAACCCTGTGCATCCTCACCCTCTACACCACTAAAAGATGGAGTCTGGAGTCTCCCAAACGTCTCCAATCTACGTTGCTCCTCCTCAGGCATAACAGGAACTACATAGTCCTGAACAGCTGCAACCGGCTGGGCTGGTGGTGCCCCCGGTGTCTGAAGCCCCTGAACAACCTTCTCCGGTGTGTGAGCGGCGGGAGTCTAAGTGCCTCCCCCGGCCTGAGAAGTGGCTGCGGCCGTCGAGATAGAGACCGCCTGAGCAAGGCCGGTACACGCTGCCAGAATCTGAACTAGGACCTCCTGAATGCCTGGAATTTACAATAGGCAAAGGTTGTGCCTGAGTTTGTGCATCAACAACTGGAATCTGATCCTGATCTGGGGCAACTGGTGGGTCTGCAGGTACTGCCCCAGTTGTTGTATGGGCTGCACCTCTGCCCCTACCGTGACCTCGGCCTCTCGCGGCCCTAGTTGGTGGAATTTGTGGCTGTCCATCATGACCGGTAGTACGAGTCCTCACCATCTATGAGAGAATGAAACAATAGAAGTTTAGCTACTAGAATCAACAGATACACACGACAAGAATTCAAGAATGTGACATTTCCTAAAGGTTCTGCAGCCTCTTGAAGATAAGTACAAATGTCTCCTTACCGATCTGCAAGACTCTACTAAATCCGCTCGTGACTCATNCTCAAACTGTCTGCGTAGCTCCTCTCTGTGGGACTGAGGCACGAACTTCTCCAAAAAGACCACGGAGAACTACTGCCAAGTAAGGGGTGCTGCGCCAACAGGCCTACGCCTCTCGTTAGTCTCCCACCATCTGAGTGCAGCCCCAGAAAACAGAAAAGTAGTGAATGAGACCCCACAAGTCTCCAGAATACCAGCTGTATAGAGTATCCTCTAACACCGGTCCAAGAAGTCCTGGGCATCCTCTCTCTCTATGCCACTGAAAGGTGGAGGCTGGAGTCTCCCAAACCTGTCCAACCTACGCTGATCATCCTCAGGCATAGCCGGAACCATATAGTCCTAAGCAGCTACAACAGGGTGGGCTGGTTGTGCCCCCGGTATCTGGAGTCCCTGAACAACCTGCTCAGGTGTGCGAGCGGTGGGAGTCTAAGTGCCTCCCCCGGCCTGAGAAGTGGCTGCGGCCGTCGAGATAGAGACCGCCTGAGCAAGGCCGGTACACGCTGCCAGAATCTGAACTAGGACCTCCTGAATGCCTGGAATTTACAATAGGCAAAGGTTGTGCCTGAGTTTGTGCATCAACAACTGGAATCTGATCCTGATCTGGGGCAACTGGTGGGTCTGCAGGTACTGCCCCAGTTGTTGTATGGGCTGCACCTCTGCCCCTACCGTGACCTCGGCCTCTCGCGGCCCTAGTTGGTGGAATTTGTGGCTGTCCATCATGACCGGTAGTACGAGTCCTCACCATCTATGAGAGAATGAAACAATAGAAGTTTAGCTACTAGAATCAACAGATACACACGACAAGAATTCAAGAATGTGACATTTCCTAAAGGTTCTGCAGCCTCTTGAAGATAAGTACAAATGTCTCCTTACCGATCTGCAAGACTCTACTAAATCCGCTCGTGACTCATGAGACCTATGTAACTTAGCCAACTTGTCACGACCCAAACTAACCTTATCATGATGGAGCCTATCGTGGAACTAGGCAAGCCAACTCATTTCCAAAACAAATCGATATTTTCATTTCAAAGATAATTGCAAGGCTATTTAACATAAAAACCTTCGTAAATGAGTTCAAATCAAAACAAAAGTGCAGAAAAGAAAAGCCCGACATCGGGGTGTCACTAGTCATGAGCATCTACTATAATTTATCTGACAATATCGAGACTAACATAGTCTAGAAAATAGCTAAATATAACTAAAAAGAAGATAAGAGGGAGAAGAGAAGGGCTGCAATTGCTAGGCAGCTACCTTGCTATCCCCGAGAAAAGCTGCAACCGAAATAGTCAACAGCCGTTACTGTGTCCAGATACGCCTGGATCTTCACACAAGGTGCAGGGAGTAACGTGAGTACACCAACTCAGTAAGTAACAACAGTAAATAAAGACTGAGAAGTAGTGACGAGCAATAATGCAAGTAAAGTTCATATCACAAAAATTCAGTAAAATACAGCATGCTTTTAAAACTAGAGTTTGAATCAAATCAGCTCTTTTAAATCCAGTTCCAATAAAATCATTTAAAGACATCGTTCAACAGTTTTCAAACAAAGGCTCAATGCAAAGGTGAGCAAAAATAATGAAATCATAATCAGCCCCTTGGGAAACATCACTCATATACAGCCCCTCGGGCAAACCTCACAATCACTCGTATACAGCCTCTCGGACAGACGTGACCACCCCTCATGCCTCCCAGTCACTCAGCACCCGACACTCACACTAAGTAGGTACCTGCGCTCACTACAGACTCCGGAGGGGCTCCTTCAGCACAAGTGCTATATCAAGCCAATCATGGCATAAATCAATGAGGCCCTCGGCCTATATCAAACATGTTGCGACGTGCAGCCTGATCCTATAAATATCCTCACAAATGAGGCCCTCGGCCTCACTCAGTCATAAACCTCTCCAGTCTCTCGTGCTCTCAGAAAATAAAGTATTCAGCCCAAACAACATTTATATGATGCATCAAAATAGAGTAATAGAGACTGAGTTATGCTTTAAATATGTATAAATATGACTAAGTATAGATTTTCAATCAAACACAATGAGAGGATAACAAGAAAAGACCTTTAAAGATCCAAACAACACTAGCATAAGGCCTAAACATGGCATCCCGCCTGATTTACAGAAATTCTTTATAAAACACATAAGAATCATATAGTTTCAACAAAATATTCAACTTTACATTTGACACAGGACGGACCAAGTCATAATCCCCAACAGTGCATGCCCACACGCCCGTCACTTAGCATGTGCACCACCTCCAAATAGTAAAATGATACACAATTTCGGGGTTTCATACCCTCAGGACCAGATTTACAATCGTTACTTACCTCAAACCGATCAAACCCCTACTCCGCGATGTTCTTGCACCTCGATTCGACCTCTAAATGCACCGAATTTATTCACAATCAATACAATACTATCAATTTATGCTAAAGAAATAAATTCCACAAGAAAAACTACCAATTTAGAAGAAAAACTCGAAATTGGCTCAAACTCGGGGCGCAGGTGCGAGACCAAAAACCCGGGCACACGTCTCAAAATCTGACAAAAATTACAAACTTGAAAGCCCATTCACTCACGAGTCCATACATATGAAATTTATCAGAATCCGACATTGTTTGATCCCTCAAATCCTCCCATCAAACTCTCCAAAATCCCAGGCTCTAACCCCTCATTTTCACCCCTAAATTCCACTAATTAAATGATTAAACAACGAGAAATCACCATAGATAAGAGTATTAGAGCTCAAGCAACTTACCTCAATGAAAACCCCCTGAATATCTCTTCAAAATCACTCCAAAATCGCCAAAACTCGACTTGAAAATGGTGGAAATGAACCAAAATTCACGAAGTGTTCTTTTTATACTTTCTGCCCAGGGCTTTCGCACCTGCGGCCAAATATGCGCACCTGCGGTGCCGCATCTACGCAAGAAACTCTACACCTGCGAAAAATCATTAATTCCCCTAACTTCACACCTGCACTCCATATCCACATCTGCGACCACGCAGGTGCGGAAAAGACCTCGCACCTACGGACGTTGTCTGGCCTCCTCACTTCTGCTTCTGCGAGCGCCTATCCGCATCTGCAGACCCGTAGATGCGACCTCCCCTACTCACCTGCGAACCCAGCCTACTTCAACTCCGTCCGCACCTGCGAACTTTCGCGCACGCCTGTGACCTCCTACCTAAGGCTCCTCATCCGCAGGTGCGGAAAACACCAGTAGCCTCAACAACAGCAGAATCAACAACTTTCAACACCAAAAATCAATCTGTTAGCCACCCGAAACTCACCAGAGGCCCTCGAGATCTCAACCAATCGCACTAACAAGTCATATATCAACATATGAACTTAGTCGAACCTTCGAAACACTCAAACGACATCAAAATACTAAATTACACTCGGATTCAATCTTAAGGACTCCTAAACTTCCGAATTCCACCAACGATGCCGAAACCCGCTAAAACACGTCCGAATGACCTCTAAATTTTACATACAAGTCAAAAATAACACCACGAACCTATTCCAACTTCCGGAATTCCATTTCGACCCCGATATCAAATGTTTCACTGCCGACCAAAATGGCCAAATTTCTAACTTTCGCCAATTCAAGCCAAATGGTACCACGGACCTCCAAATCACATTTCGGACGTGCTCCTAATTTTAAAATCACCTAAAGGGGCTAACAGAACTATCACAATTCAAATCTGTGGTCATTTACGCATAAAATATTGTCCGGTTGACTTTTCCAACTTAAGCTTCTACTTTAGAGACTAAGTGTCTCAATCCACTCTAAACCACCCCGGACCCGAACCAACTAACCCGATATATCATATATAGCTGAAAAGCACGAAAGGAAGCAGAAATGAAAAAACAGGGCTATAACTCTCGAAACTACCGGCCGGATCGTTACATATATATATATATATATA
>AWOL01S0005003.1:0-19666 GCA_000715115.1 Nicotiana otophora | reverse complement strand
TCCTCACCATAAATATATATTTTCCAAATTATCCTTTACATTTTCTTTCCTTATATATATATATATATATATATATATATGTAACTTTTCTACCATCAGATACATGAATCATGTAAACTTTTTAAATTTGATTTTTTGTCTTATTCATTTGTTTTTTCTTCTTTCGCTTGGACTAGTTCTTTCTTTCTTCTTCTTTTATTTTTCCTAATTTCTACCATTATTTTAAAAATTAAAGATAACAAATACATGAATCATCTTGTAACTTTTCAAATTCTTTTTTGACTTTTCTTGTTTTTGATATTTTCTTTGACTAGTCTTATTTTTTTATTTCTTTAAATTAATAGATCTCCTAGAATTCTCCTAGTAACTTTAATAGATTCATCCCCTTAGATATTTATGCAAAATGAAAAGTCCTATCTATTGCTATAAATAGACTTCTTCTCCCTTTTTTCTTGTGCAGATTCTTCTTCTCTGTCTCCTATTCCTCTTTAAAATAACAACTATTATGCTAATGAAGACATTACTGCAAAGATTGATGAAGGAGGTGGGCCTTCTGGTATTCCTTTAGAAATACAAGACAAGTCTTCTACTATTATGGAGGCGTTGCGTGATAGAATTAGAGATAAAATTATTAAAAAATATTATCACGTGTGAGTGACTTTGCTTATTATTTCATGGTTGATTATCAATATATAGTAATTTATGGAATAAACTTTAAGTCACACTGAATGACGTATTTTGATTATTCAAATCATCGTGTAAATAACAAGAAATTATACTAGATAATATTATTGCTTTGGTATAGCTATATATGTTACAATGATTTAAATATTTTGTATGTATGTTTACTTTATGTTTATATTTTAGTTAAAGTAAATAAAATAAAAATAACAGTCTCTTATAATAAATATTTAAATTTATGTTTCTCTTTACAATAATTATAAAACCTTAGTACTATCCTTTTTGGTAATTTGACACTCAAAGATACTTTTTATAAAGATTGGCCAAACATAATTTGTTTATCAAATACTGCAAAAAGTACTTCTTAAATGAATTTTCCAAACACACATTGTTTTGTTTTTTAAAGTACTTTTCAAAATAAGCAATTTTTGGGCCAAACGGGCTCTAAATTACGGTTTGCCCATAAGCTAAAAGGCTTAAATGAGGTCATAGTGTAGGAAACTTGAATAGAACCAAATTGGCAGTGACGAGAAACCTAACACCAAAAACTTGATTAGCACAACAGAATCAATACTTAATTCAAAACGGCTAAACTGCTGGCCATGTTTACATTGATTCTTCCCGATTGCAGATGCCTGCCAAAACTGCAAACAATTAAGGCTGTCGTGCCGCTGCTGATGTGTGCCTTGCTGACCACCAGGTGGAGGGGGTGTTGGAGCTTGATAAGGTTGAAGATGATACTGTTGATAAGGTAGAGGAGGTGGTGGCGTATACCCATAGGGTGGATAATAAGGTGGGTAAAATTGACCTTGAGGAGAAGCCCCTCCTGGGATTGGACTAGGGCGCCCATCCTTTGTGGATCCATTGATGGATAATATGGTCTGTCTTGTTGAGGCATTGGGGGTATGTTGAAGCAAGGCATGGATGGGGGTTGGTCTAGAAGAGGCTGATTCTGCTGTTGTGATATGACTGCCCTAGGCAACAATCCACTGAGAGCCACAACAACCTGTTGCCTTGCTTCATTAGAGATCTCAGACTCTAGCTTAGGAGCTTGAGGTCTTCACCAGAGTAGCTTCAGTCTCAGGCCAATTATCACAGCTTGTTTGCTAGTTCCTGAGCTGCTTTCTCTGCACCTTCTCTGGTTGTATACGTTGTTGCGAAAGCACAACCACACTGGACCACAATTTTGCTGGACTCAATTTCACCATCTGCATAAAAGTGGTCCCTACGGTCTTGTTCAATGATTCTTGCATCAACACCACCCACATTGAGGGTCCTAATGCTCTCGTCATCATGGGCCTCCATTGAAGGCATTTCACCTGCTTTATTAAGTAGCTTTAAAGCCACCAGATCATTGACTCTTGAAGCATTTTAGATACATTACAGTGAAAACTTTGTCAGTCAAAACCAATATGAGCCAATGAACATTCAGCAAGATAGTAATACAATTCATCTCTTCAACTTTAAGTTGGAGAACAATGTAGGAATAAATAAATCTTTGTAAAATAGGATAGAATATATCTAGCAGAAAATGCATGGTCACT
Organism: Nicotiana otophora; assembly: GCA_000715115.1. Taxonomy (NCBI): domain Eukaryota; kingdom Viridiplantae; phylum Streptophyta; class Magnoliopsida; order Solanales; family Solanaceae; genus Nicotiana; species Nicotiana otophora. The sequence continues at coordinate 17,441 of AWOL01S0005003.1, read as the reverse complement.
ACAAATCACAGTATTACAAATACATTGATTCTTCCATACAACCAATACAGTGAAGATAAGCAAAAGACATTTCACAAGAAAAACAACCTAGTCATCATGTAAAAAGGTGTGTCCCAAAAGTGTATAGAATATTTCACTGATTGCTTATGTGACAATAGTATCTTTTTAGATTTACATATCTAGCTTAGTTATGTCAATAACTGTATACGGTCAAAATCGGGTTCGCCCTTCATGTAATCAGTCGAGATTGGAACATGATGGACCGAAGGTCATCACCATGATGTCGAGACAAGATGTGATGCCAGGTTATCGAGCTCAAGATTCAGGGACCGATCAATACCGAGTTCGAAGTCAATATCGAGCTCGAGTCCAGAACGAACTATGATATGAAGTGGTATGATCGAGCTCAAGATATCGAGCCCGAGTCAATATCGACTTCATGTCAATATCGAGCTCGAGATCTAGAGATCGACCAATACCGAGACCGACCAAGATCGAAAAAGGCCGTACCAGGGAGAGAATCTCGACGGAAATTAAGAAAAAGATGATCAACTAATCTATCATGGGATCCCCACTATATATTTTTTATTATATCCAAAGTAGGATTCTTCCATTATATGAAGAGTGGGTATTATTTCTGTAGAGGGCAGATTCAACATCCACAGAAGAAAACATTGATACACTCACATTCTAACTATTATTACATTGATATATAGTTGAGATTATCCCTTTTTGAGCTTGGACTTTATAAATCATTCTCTACTCAATTTGGTTTGTATTTGATTCCATTATACAGTCAACATTCGATATATTTGTACTTACTTTTCCGATTTGTACCAAGTTATACCACGCATCCTTAGAACTACGTATAAATTCAACTCTATCCGTTTTTTGTTTAAATAATTTGCCGCCCACCGTGGGGCTAAGAATAATTGTGGTTATTTGGTGCGAATCACTGTGAAATACACTATTTTACACTTGCTCTTGGAAGTATCTTTGATTTCAGGCTGAAAATGACGAATTCACAATTAATGTCCCTACCTATCGACAATAAAGGTGGCCTTCAAGATGAGAGCAACAACTTGATGTCCGGGGGTGAAAGGCCACTTGTCGATCCCGCTGAAGCTCCGGTCGAAGAGGCAATAAACGTTAATTCACATGTGGCCATCAAGGCAAACCGACGTTCTGACCCTGAAAATAGCATTCATGGTGGAACTCGATCTGCAGCTCGAAATACCCAAAATGCTGAGGAAAACGAAATCAGCTTGCGTATGATTTTCAAAATGCTGCAAGCTTAATAAGTAGCAATAGCCCTGTTGCAAAGCCAAACCCAGGCACGAGCCCAGTCCACCCCAAGAAATCACCCACAAAATGGGGCCAGCTATAGTGATATCGAATAAATAAGAATTGGGGACTAATACCGAAGTTATTAAGATGCTCAAGGAACTGACAAAACGAATAGAATCAGGAGAAAGGAAGATCGAAGCAAACGACCAAAAGGTGGAAACTTATAACTCCAGAGTTGATCAGATCTCGGGGGCACCGCCAATATTGAAAGGCGTGGATTCCAAAAAGTTCATGCAAAAGTCTTCCCCCCCCCCCCCCGAGTGCGGCTCCAAAACTGATCACCAAGAAGTTTCGCATGCTCGAAATTCATAAATATAATGGAACAACCAACCCCAACAAACACGTCACCTCTTACACATGTGCCATCAAAGGGAACGATCTAGAAGATGACGAGATCGAATCTGTATTATTGAAAAATTTCGGTGAAACTCTGTCAAAGGGAGCGATGATATGGTATCATAATTTATCGCCTAACTCTATCAATTCTTTTGCTATGCTTGCAGATTCTTTCGTAAAAGCATATGTCGGAGCCATGAAAGTCGAGGCCAGGAAGTCGGACCTTTTCAAGGTAATGCAAAAAGATAACGAGATGCTAAGAGAGTTCGTATCTTATTTTCAAACGGAACGAATGGATCTACCACCGGTCACGGACGATTGGGTTGTACAAGCTTTCACTCAAGGACTGAACGAACGAAACTCAATGGCTTTATAACAATTGAAGCAAAACTTAATAGAATACCCTGCCATTACATGGGCCGATGTGTACAATCGGTATCAATCGAAAATTAGAGTCGAAGATGGTCAATTTGGAGTCCCTTCGGAGTCTATTTATATAGCCAGGAACCTCAAAAGAACCAAGAGAGACACCAATCACAGGCCAAGGTCAAGCGGGGGTCGATATTGGCCATATAATGAAGATCGGAAGAGAAGCGGACCCGGTCAGAACCATGTGAGAAACGAAAGAAGAAATGATCAAGGTCGAAATAATCAGGGGTCATGACCAAAAACGACTTCGACAGGCCCGTCAGGCCTAAAGAAGCACCGAGACTTGGAATGAAACTCACCTAAAAAGCGATACTTCTGTCGAGGTACAATCCCCGTTCATTTCTCTTTTTGATACTTCAAAACTAATAATTGTAGGTAACTTAGAATAGCGATTCGGTGTCAAATGTTGCGTCATCAGTATCCGACTCTTCTATATCTAATCAACCTCGAATACTGGGGGGGCGGCGCCCTCGGATATCATGCATGCAACAAAGAAAATGATTTACGTTAAAAGGTCCTCAAGAAGACAAGATTATTGTATGGGCCAAACGGTCAAATGAACCGTGCCCGTATAGATTGCTCAAGCCTTAAGCATAAAACATGTACGCATGTAAGATTAATTCACACAAGAATGAAAGAGTTTATTGCATCCGATTTCTTTGGATATATTAAGCCTAAGGGCTACATTACTTCGAGTTCGAGCAAACACTCAGTCGACCATTAAGCCTAAGGGCTGCATTACTTCGAGTTTGAGCAAACACTCACTCGACCATTAAGCCTAAGGGCTACATTACTTTGAGTTCGAGAAAACACTCACTCGATCATTAAGCCTAAGGGCTACATTACTTCGAGTTCGAGCAAACACTCAGTCGACCATTAAGCCTAAGGGCTGCATTACTTCGAGTTTGAGCAAACACTCACTCGACCATTAAGCCTAAGGGCTACATTACTTTGAGTTCGAGAAAACACTCACTCGATCATTAAGCCTAAGGGCTACATTACTTCGAGTTCGAGCAAACACTCAGTCGACCATTAAGCCTAAGGGCTGCATTACTTCGAGTTTGAGCAAACACTCACTCGACCATTAAGCCTAAGGGCTACATTACTTTGAGTTCGAGAAAACACTCACTCGATCATTAAGCCTAAGGGCTACATTACTTCGAGTTCGAGCAAACACTCAGTCGACCATTAAGCCTAAGGGCTGCATTACTTCGAGTTTGAGCAAACACTCACTCGACCATTAAGCCTAAGGGCTACATTACTTTGAGTTCGAGAAAACACTCACTCGATCATTAAGCCTAAGGGCTACATTACTTCGAGTTCGAGCAAACACTCAGTCGACCATTAAGCCTAAGGGCTGCATTACTTCGAGTTTGAGCAAACACTCACTCGACCATTAAGCCTAAGGGCTACATTACTTTGAGTTCGAGAAAACACTCACTCGATCATTAAGCCTAAGGGCTACATTACTTCGAGTTCGAGCAAACACTCAGTCGACCATTAAGCCTAAGGGCTGCATTACTTCGAGTTTGAGCAAACACTCACTCGACCATTAAGCCTAAGGGCTACATTACTTTGAGTTCGAGAAAACACTCACTCGATCATTAAGCCTAAGGGCTACATTACTTCGAGTTCGAGCAAACACTCAGTCGACCATTAAGCCTAAGGGCTGCATTACTTCGAGTTTGAGCAAACACTCACTCGACCATTAAGCCTAAGGGCTACATTACTTTGAGTTCGAGAAAACACTCACTCGATCATTAAGCCTAAGGGCTACATTACTTCGAGTTCGAGCAAACACTCAGTCGACCATTAAGCCTAAGGGCTGCATTACTTCGAGTTTGAGCAAACACTCACTCGACCATTAAGCCTAAGGGCTACATTACTTTGAGTTCGAGAAAACACTCACTCGATCATTAAGCCTAAGGGCTACATTACTTCGAGTTCGAGCAAACACTCAGTCGACCATTAAGCCTAAGGGCTGCATTACTTCGAGTTTGAGCAAACACTCACTCGACCATTAAGCCTAAGGGCTACATTACTTTGAGTTCGAGAAAACACTCACTCGATCATTAAGCCTAAGGGCTACATTACTTCGAGTTCGAGCAAACACTCAGTCGACCATTAAGCCTAAGGGCTGCATTACTTCGAGTTTGAGCAAACACTCACTCGACCATTAAGCCTAAGGGCTACATTACTTTGAGTTCGAGAAAACACTCACTCGATCATTAAGCCTAAGGGCTACATTACTTCGAGTTCGAGCAAACACTCAGTCGACCATTAAGCCTAAGGGCTGCATTACTTCGAGTTTGAGCAAACACTCACTCGACCATTAAGCCTAAGGGCTACATTACTTTGAGTTCGAGAAAACACTCACTCGATCATTAAGCCTAAGGGCTACATTACTTCGAGTTCGAGCAAACACTCAGTCGACCATTAAGCCTAAGGGCTGCATTACTTCGAGTTTGAGCAAACACTCACTCGACCATTAAGCCTAAGGGCTACATTACTTTGAGTTCGAGAAAACACTCACTCGATCATTAAGCCTAAGGGCTACATTACTTCGAGTTCGAGCAAACACTCAGTCGACCATTAAGCCTAAGGGCTGCATTACTTCGAGTTTGAGCAAACACTCACTCGACCATTAAGCCTAAGGGCTACATTACTTTGAGTTCGAGAAAACACTCACTCGATCATTAAGCCTAAGGGCTACATTACTTCGAGTTCGAGCAAACACTCAGTCGACCATTAAGCCTAAGGGCTGCATTACTTCGAGTTTGAGCAAACACTCACTCGACCATTAAGCCTAAGGGCTACATTACTTTGAGTTCGAGAAAACACTCACTCGATCATTAAGCCTAAGGGCTACATTACTTCGAGTTCGAGCAAACACTCAGTCGACCATTAAGCCTAAGGGCTGCATTACTTCGAGTTTGAGCAAACACTCACTCGACCATTAAGCCTAAGGGCTACATTACTTTGAGTTCGAGAAAACACTCACTCGATCATTAAGCCTAAGGGCTACATTACTTCGAGTTCGAGCAAACACTCAGTCGACCATTAAGCCTAAGGGCTGCATTACTTCGAGTTTGAGCAAACACTCACTCGACCATTAAGCCTAAGGGCTACATTACTTTGAGTTCGAGAAAACACTCACTCGATCATTAAGCCTAAGGGCTACATTACTTCGTGTTCGAGAAAACACTCACTCGACCATTAAGCCTAAGGGATACATTACTTCGAGTTCAAGAAAACACTCAACCGACCATTAAGCATAAGGGCTAGATTACTTCGAGTTAGAGCAACACACATTCAACTATTAAGCCTAAGGGCTACATTACTTTGAGTTCGAGTAAACACTCACTCGACCATTAAGCCTAAGGGCTACATTACTTCGAGTTCGATCAAACACTCACTCGACCATTAAGCCTAAGGGCTACATTACTTCGAGTTCGAGCAAGTCCTCACTCAACCACTAAGCCTAGGGGCTGTTCTTATTTTGAGTTCGAGAAAATCCTCACTCGACTATAAATCCTAAGGGCTACCTTATTTTGAGTTCGAGCAACCATTCTCACTCGGGGACTATCTATCGAGCCCAAGGGCTACCTTATTTCGACTACATTAATTCGAGTTTGAGAAATCATTCTCACTCGACTACAAAGCCCAAGGGCTACCTTATTTCGAGTTCGAGAAAATCCTCACTCCGCCATTAAGCCTAAGGGCTATTCTTATTTTGAGTTTGAGAAAATCCTCACTAGACTAAAAATCTTAAGGGCTACTTTATTTCGAGTTCGAGCAAGTCCTCATTCGACCACTAAGCCTAAGGGTTGTTCTTATTTTGAGTTCGAGCAAATCCTCACTCAACTAAAAATCCTAAGGGCTACCTTACTTCGAGTTCGAGCAAGTCCTCATTCGAACACTAAACCTAAGGGCTGTTCTTATTTTGAGTTCGAGCAAATCCTCACTCAACTAAAAAGCCCAAGGGCTATCTTATTTCGAGTTCGAGCAAGTCCTCACTCAACCACTAAGCCTAAGGGCTATTCTTATTTCGAGTCCGAGCAAATCCTCACTCAACTAAAAAGCCCAAGGGCTATCTTATTTCGAGTTCGAGCAAGTCCTCACTCAACCACTAAGCCTAAGGGCTATTCTTATTTCGAGTCCGAGCAAATCCTCACTCTACTAAAAAGCCTAAGGTCTGCCTTATTTCGAGTTCGAGCAAGTCCTCACTCGACTACTGAGCCTAAGGGTTGTTCTTATTTCGAGTTTGAGCAAATCCTCACTCGACTATAAAGCCTGAAGGCTACCCTAACTCGGGTTCGAGCAACAATTCTCACTCGAGGACTATCTATCAAGCCCAAGGGCTGCCATTAATTCGAGTTTGAGAAATCATTCTCACTCGACTGAAAAAGCCTAAGGGCTACCTTAATTCGAGTTCGAGAAATCATTCTCAATTAACTACAAAGCCCAAGGGCTACCTTGCTTGAACTCGACCACTAAGCCTAAGGACTATTCTTATTTCAAGTTCGAGAAAATCCTCACTCGACTATAAAGCCAAAGGATTGCCCTAACTCGAGCTCGAACATTCACTCGGGGACTACCTACAAGGAAAGGTCGATTTCGAATACTCGCTCGAACCTTCAAATAATTATCCCGTGCTAAGACATTTTTGGCCTTTGTATAAATTAACAAGGGAAAAGATTCAGAGGCCATAAAAGAAAGAAAGTTTTATATATACCAGAAATCATTTACAAAACCACCGTGGCCCGATCAAGTTTTTCTACAAAATACCAAAACGGTCTTAAAAGAAAGAAGAAAAATGCTAAAAGAACTTAGTGCTCTCCAGGAGTAGCATCTTCACCCTCGAGGCCCCCTTCGCACTCAGAACCGCTCATACTCCCGATATCATCATCATCGGGAAAGGCCAACACTTTGGCTTTGGCTTCAAGCTCTTTTTGCATTTTCGATCTCGACTGTAAGATCGAAGCCACAGGCGTGGATTTTCTTTAGAGTCTCCCTACGAGATTGACATTTAGCATGCTCAGCAACCCAATTTTCTCGAGCTTGAGCAGACTCGGTAATCACTTTTGCTCAAACCTGAGCAGCTTCGGCGTCGGACCGATAAATAGCCGCCATTGCATCGGCATTAGCCATGGCTATTTCGACCTTCAATTCGGCCGGTGCAAGTTCTGAGGCCAGTCTCTCTCGATCAGAAGTCATTGAGTCTAACCAAGACTGGAACTCCTCGATATTCTTGGCTTGCACCAAGGTTTTCTCTTTTAAGCTTCGGAGTTGGACCTCAGCCGAAGCTAGATGTGTTCGGGTAGTCTCTTTCTCTGATGCGAGGCGGTCCATGTTATTCTTCCACTCCTCGGCCTCCGATTTCACTACATCCACTTCAGCACAAAAGCTTCCTGATCACTTTGAACTTTTACTCGACCTGCGGGGCCGAGTTATTAGCCATCAATTTCAAGTCGATATCACTAAAACCAAAGATTCTTTGTACCTGCTCGGCCAGCTCAGTTTGTTCTTTCCGAGATACTTCCAGCTCGGCTTGAAGTCTTTTTATTCTCCTTCTCTCTGTCCACCGAGAAGCTTTAAGGCATCTCTCTCCTCGGTCAGCCTTCAAACTTCGGCCTTGTACCGGCTCAGCTCCCCTGGGGATTGAAGCAATGCCTCGTGATGAAGCGCAGAAGTCTACACAAATAAGAAGGGATTATGCAAGGAAAGGAAAATACAAGTATGAAAGTAAGCAAAAGAAAATATGAACTTACCTGGTTCAGGGCTTGTTGGGCCTCGTTAAAAAGGCAAGGCATGCACACCTCACTCGAGCTCTTTTTCGGAGCCTCCGAGTCACCCGGATCGGTGATGTCTTATATACCGATAAAACAACCATGGAAAGGATCCTCCCCTCCATGAGCTCTGTCCCCGTGAAAGATTTCCACAGCTGGAGTGTCACGTATCATCGATTGGGAAAAAAAAGGTAAAGAGGGGGAATCTCTGATCTCTATCGCCCCGAGTAGGTCTTTTGGGGCACTGCCTCCGTTTTTGATGATCTCTTTACCCCGAGGTAAAAGATCCTCGGTCTCCAAAGTTTCGGTAACTTTGGTCAAAGTCCCCTCCCCGACCTCCTCAAGCCTGGTCGGAGCGGTATCAACTCCCACCGATACATAAGTATTCTGAGTATCGGTGCTAGCCCGGGTACGAGCCAACAGTCCGGAATGATCTTCTTCTTCTTCTTTTTCTTCTTCTTCTTCTTCTTCTTCTTCATCCCTTAGACTCATGACTGACTCCATAGTCAAAGGGATTATGTTCACCTTGGGTTTTCAAGCCACTCTCTTTTTGGGTTTCTGACCCTCGAAGTCTGAAGCCCTTTTTCTCTTAAATGCCTTCTCCGATTTTGGGATAGGCAGTAGAATTTTTTCATCACCTAATGGGGGTCTCATAACCGCATCTTTTCCGAGACCTACAAAGAAATGAAAGTGAGAAAAACTTATGCGCGAAAAAATACTAGAATAGATCGGTCAGCCAAAATAAAAGCTTACCATGAGTACAAGCTTCCCATCGAACCTTCGACAAATCGCGCCATGAGCGCTCGGCAAATAATGATGTCGAGACCAGGTTTTTTTACCCAGTTCTCAATGTGGGGAATCGCTCCTGGCATCCAAGAAACGGCTGCATCAAGAAAGATACTTATAAGAACGGATGAAGAAGTAAAACAACAAACAGAAATTTTAAACGGGACCGTACTCACATTTCATGTTTCATTTCTCAGGAAACGATATGCTCTCAGTCGGAATCATGTCCAAGGTCTTCATTCGAACAAATCGACCCATCCAGCCCCGATCCTTGTCTTCATCTATATTCGAGGTAAACACTTTGGTTGCATGACGTTGAAGCTTTATCAGCCCGCCTCGATAAAGTCAAGGGCTGTATAATCTTATGAGGTGATCGAGGGTGAAGAGAAGCCCATCGATTTTGCTCACAAAAAAAACGTATCAAGATCACGATCCTCGAGAAAGAAGGATGAATTTGGCCGAGGGTCACTTGGTATTTCTTGCAAAAGTCAATGATGACTGGATTGAGGGGACCCAGTGTGAAAGGGTAAGTGTAAGCACTTAAATATCTTTCCACGTAAGTAGTGATCGATTCCTCCGGTGTTGGTATCATGACTTCTTTGTTTACCCAATTACAGTCTTTCTTCACCGTATCGAGGAGACCTTTTGGTATCGAGCATATGTATCTCGATACCGGTTCGCATCGACCCGCAACCGAAGAGGGTTTGTCAACTTTAAAATCAGAATGAATAACGCACCCCTCGGGAACGAGTTCTTCAAGGCGTGGCTCCACCACCGTTTTATCATCGGCCGACCGAGACGAGGAAGCAGCCTCTTTATAAGAAACGGTTTTAGATATCTTGGGCATCAAGGTTTTCAAAGAACAAAGAATATGGGAAATTGAAATATTTCGGTGTTTAATGAAGAACAAACAAAGAACTTTTCAGAACCTGGAAATAGATAAGTTTTGGAGAAGATGAAGAATTGTGAAGAATAGAATGAGAAGAGTTGAAAGTAAAATGTTTAAAATAATGAAGAAGAGGGATTATTTATAGGTTTGGCGATGACGGTTCAAAATCAGTCGTGGCCGACCATCATCTGAAGCACATTTAATACCTTGGTAACTGAACCGACGGGACATTTATCACATACGTCATGGTCGGGCTTGATGCAAATGTCGGTGTATACCTAGTCATATCGTGGGGAAATCATGTCGTTTCTCGCCATATTCTTCCCGAGAAACGAGGGGATAATTTTTATACGGTCAAAACTGGGTCCGCCCTTCATGTAATCAGTCGAGATTAGAACATGATGGACCGAGGGTCGTCACCATAATGTCGAGACGAGATCTGATGCCAGGTTATCGAGTTAAAGATTCAGGGACCGATCAATACCGAGCTCGAAGTCAATATCGAGCTCGGGTCCAGATCGAACTATGATATGAAGTGGTATAATCGAGCTCGAGATATCGAGCCCGAGTCAATATCGAGCTCGAGATCCAGAGATCGACCAATACCGAGACCAACCAAGATCGAGCTAAAAGATAAAGAGCCGTTGTAGCCGCACCAGGGAGAGAATCTCGATGGAAATTAAAAAAAAGCTGATCAACTAATCTATCATGGGATCCCCACTATGTATTTTTTATTATATCGAAAGTACGATTCTTTCACTATATGAATAGTGGGTATTATTTATGTAGAGGGCAGATTCAACATCTAGAGAAGAAAACATTGATACACTCACATTCTAAAGATTATTACATTGATATATAGTTGAGATTATCCTTTTTGAGCTTGGATATCGATTCATCTTGCTTGTTTATAAATCATTCTCTACTCAATTTGGTTTGTATTTCATACCTTTATACAGTCAATATTCGATATATTTCTACTTACTTTTCCGATTTGTGCCAAGTTATATCACGTATCCTTAGAACTACGTATAAATTCAACTCTATCGGTTTTTCGGATAAACATAGATATAATCTTTTAAGAAAGAAATTAACCCCTACAACTGTATGAAGAGAGTCAATATCGTTAGAATGCCGAAAAGTTGCAGTGAATCAGGAGAAGATATCAAGAGATAAAGGTCCAAACATAGAGCTCTTTCAGACTGCCACAATGATTCGAATGGAAGTGGGCCCGCCTAATTACGTGTAAATGAAATTCAAAATACAGTTTGCTGAAACTTGCACAAAACTAAGCAATTAAATAACCGGGACCAGAAATTAACAGTTCTTACAAAAAGGATAACAACCTCTCCTGTAGAAACAAAACCAATTCGCACTTCACCTAGGAATTTGGAATAAAATTAAGCTGCTACCACCATCAAAGGATCCAACCACATCCCCACACATTTCACATCCTTAAGGAAGAAATACATATTACATATAACTTAATCCCATATGGTTTGAAAATGGGACTGTGACATTTCAAGATTGACGAAATGACAGACTTTACCCTTTTAAACTTGAATAAAGATATCCTTCTTAACTTACCTTTACCATTTAACACAAATTTTCGACAGTTACTAATTATTCCTACTGTATTAATAAAATGGGGATATGCAAAATAAATAATTTCTTCAAAATTCTTGAAAACTTCACCCAAACTTTTCTGAAAATGAACTTTCAGATGTATTCAAAAGTAACATTGCTATATTCACCTAAATTTGCCAAGCACTCATTGTTTTTATTTAAAAGTACTTTTCAAAATAACCAGTTTTTGATAGCTTGGCCAAACGGACTCTAAATTATGGTTTGCCCATAAGCTGAAAGGCTTAAATGAGGTCATAGTGTAGGAAACTTGAATATAACCAAATTAGCAGTGACGAGAAACCTAACACCAAAAACTTGATTAGCACAACAGAATCAATACTTAATTCAAAACGGCTAAACTGCTGGCCATGTTTACATTGATTCTTCCCGATTGCAGATGCCTGCCAAAACTGCAAACAATTAAGGCTGTCGTGCCGCTGCTGATGTGTGCCTTGCTGACCACCAGGTGGAGGGGGTGTTGGAGCTTGATAAGGTTGAAGATGATACTGTTGATAAGGTAGAGGAGGTGGTGGCGTATACCCATAGGGTGGATAATAAGGTGGGTAAAATTGACCTTGAGGAGAAGCCCCTCCTGGGATTGGACTAGGGCGCCCATCCTTTGTGGATCCATTGATGGATAATATGGTCTGTCTTGTTGAGGCATTGGGGGTATGTTGAAGCAAGGCATGGATGGGGGTTGGTCTAGAAGAGGCTGATTCTGCTGTTGTGATATGACTGCCCTAGGCAACAATCCACTGAGAGCCACAACAACCTGCTGCCTTGCTTCATTAGAGATCTCAGACTCTAGCTTAGGAGCTTGAGGTCATCACCAGAGTAGCTTCAGTCTCAGGCCAATTATCACAGCTTGTTTGCTAGTTCCTGAGCTGCTTTCTCTGCACCTTCTCTGGTTGTGTACGTTGCGAAAGCACAACCACACTGGACCACCATTTTGCTGGACTCAATTTCACCATCTGCATAAAAGTGGTCCCTAAGGTCTTGTTCAATGATTCTTGCATCAACACCACCCACATAGAGGGTCCTAATGCTCTCGTCATCAGGGGCCTCCATTGAAGGCATTTCACCTGCTTTATTAAGTAGCTTTAAAGCCACTGGATCATTGACTCTGGAAGCATTTCAGATACAGTACAATGAAAACTTTGTCAATCAAAACCAATATGAGCCAATGAACATTCTGCAAGATAGTAATACAATTCATCTCTTCAACTTTAAGTTGGAGAACAATGTAGGAATAAATAAATCTTTGTAAAAGAGGACAGAATATTTCTAGCAGAAAATTTATGGTCACTACAAATCACAGTGTTACAAATACATTGATTCTTCCATACAACCAACACAGTGAAGATAAGCAAAAGACATTTCACAAGAAAAACAGCCTAGTCATCATGTAATAAGGTGTGTCCCAAAAGTGCATAGAATATTTCACTGATTGCTCATGTGACAATGGTATCTTTCTAGATTTACATATCTAACTTAGTTATGTCGATAACCATGAAGTTGAGTGGGTTGTAACAAGGAGTCAAGGACCCTTGCTAGTTTTTGCAATCCTCCAGCTCTTATTCAAATCTTAACAAAATATTGAAATGCATGAAAAAGCATTCACCCAAACTTTCTTCTTAGACTTCTGTAGGTTGTAGAGTGCAAGGATTTGAACAGGCATAGTAACAAAAGATACCCCAAGAAGGCAGAAACCATACACAAGCGGAGGGATTAAGAAACCAGAAAGGAATAAGCCACTGATAGAGTATAGGAATAAAGATTGCCAGCAGTAGAAAAGCAATTACAACACATCAGCATTTTTTAGCTGCAAAAACTATGAAAAAGCTACACAATATATTGACAGCATCACAAACATCAGCTTTCCATTGTCATCTTAAAAAATGAATTTCTATTATAAGCAAATTTCAAGCAACTGACAAGATTTTCATTACAAATAAATTGCCTAGGCTAGTAAACTAGGGGTTCAAAATTATCCCATTTGATGTCTTCATAATACTTCAATTCTTGTCTTAAGTCCGACATGTGTACAACCGGCAAGTCTTAAAGTATGGGGTATTTGTAGATATGCAAAATTTATTGAATTTAAATTTAATAAAATAATTTGGACTATTTTAGATATATTGGTCCAAATAAGTATTATGAGCTAATGTACTTGAATTAATTATTTAAGTCTAATAATATTGACTGGGCTAGCCCATATAATTGGGCTATAAATGATGAGCTCACTTCATTAGACCCAATACGTCATCTTCCTAAAGGCCCAGTTTGGTACCACGTGGCATGAGAAGTCAAACGGAAGAGTCAATAGGATCGTGCCACGTATCAAAATGACAAAGCATGTCAAGTCAAATTAAAAGGCTAATGAAACCGTGTCACATGTGCAAGTGACATGTTCCGGCCAATCAAATGCGGCCATGTCACGCTTCAATCTGATTGGTCGAAAATAGTTTGTTCTTATCATAACTCTTCCTTTCCACATCTATAAATAGGGGTATTCATAACTCAGAGAAATCACCAGAAGTTATGCCAAGAAGTAAGAAAGAGCTCGTGGATCAAACACTGCAAATTTCTCCACAAGTTTCAAGTTCAAGCAATCAAGTTCAAGAAATCAAGTTCAAGCTCATGAACGAAGAACTTCAAGCTCAAGAAATCAAGTTCAAGCTCAAGAACGAAGAACAAGTCAAAATTCAAGGAGTACGAGTTCAAATCAAAGTTCGTACTAGTTGAATTCAAGATCATCGTTCGTGGAAACAAATATAGATTCAAGATCAAGCTCAAAGGCGCTTGAATTTATTTACTATTGGAAAGAAGAATCAGAGGATTCATAGAGATTGTACACTCAAATATTTGAAATCAAATACTACGATTGTTGCAATATTTTCGGTCTTGATTTTATTTTCTCGACACAATTTATTGTCTACACATTTCCTTGATTTAACATTTTGATGTTGTCGCTTTAGTCCCCAAATTGATTTGCTTTCTAGTTTCCATAATCCTAAGGGAAGAAATCAAAAGATAAAAAGAATAAAAGAAAAAAATGTTGGAAACCTATTTCTGGAACGTCCCCATAATCTTGGAGGAGTTTCAAGTGTTCTGGATGTATTATATTTGTAGTCTTTTGTCTCCCCATTTGTGCTTTTGTTGTTTAAAGGAAAACAAAGCACATGGCACGCAAAATATATGGAACAGAAATGCCTCTTTCAATCCAGATGTCATTCCAAATCGTCGCCTTGGTGAAATGGCAACATCCTTGACGAATTTTGCAGCACGCATCACATATTTGCCAATGGCCATGTATTTGGTTCTAAACTTTGCCAACCGTCACACCTCATCGTTATGTTTTTTCAAGGTGTATACGGTCAAAATCGAGTTTGCCCTCGTGTGACTAATTGAGTTTGAGGCATGATGGATCGAGGTTCGTCATTATGATATCAAGCTATGACGTGAAGTCGGACTGCCGAGTTCGAGCCCTAGAAACTGACCAAGGTCGGGATCAGCCAAGATCGACATCGAGTTCAAATAGAGGTCGAGACTCAGTGACCCAAAGACCGATCAAATACCGAAACCATTGTCAAAGTTCTTTTTGTCAAATTGTTTTATAAGTAGAGTATTTAGGTATATGGTGAAAAAAAGAAGTATATAAATATATAAGAAGAATATTTTAATAATTTAACTTTTTAGTTTAGGGCTTCCCATTTTTAATATAACTAGTTTTAAAATACGCGCGTTGCGCGTGTACCCTATTTTAATTAATATAAATTTTATAAAAATATAATTAATATTCTATTGAAAATACAAAATGTAATTTAAAGAAAGAATATAAATTTTTAAAACAATGATTGTTGATCCTATTTAACTAACTTAATAAATAAAAAAATTATGTCCCATAAAATTACTCGATCATCTCAGTCAAAACACACACTCAAACGTGAAGAAACAGCAGCAACAGTTAAGTGCTCCAGGTTTTCAACAAAATACCTCACATATGATTACCAATCCTAATGGTTTTGAAGTCTTAGCAGATAAGGAAGGTATTGTTAATTCACCAACCTTAAATGATGCTAATTTAGCACAAAAATTGGTTATAAGTACCCGCAGTAACAAAGAAAAACGAGGCAGTGATGATTTTGGTTAAGAATACTAGTGCTCGACGAAATGCTACTGTGAACAACTTAGCAGAGGGGTTAACGGGCTGTCAAGCACTTAGCTCCAGCACTCCTCAACTGCATTTTTCCAGTCTACATGTGGAAAAAATCATCAAGAATACTAAGGTTTTCATGATGATGAATCCCAATCCTATGACCAAGCGACCTTTGGTCACTTTGAATACATCGGTACATGAGGTTCCTTCTCAATCTGTGGAATCGTTTGGTGAGCATGGTATCGAATCCGGGCAGCTCCTACTATCCACAGGGAATGATTATGATGTGGTAAAAGAGGCTAGGAGGGAGGAGAGCAATGTGAAAATTGGCCAACATGATAATTCACAAGATCAAAGAGAACTCTTAATAGAGTGATGTTCACAAGAAAATCTAGGCTGATCAAGTTGAGGATGAAGAGGACGATGATGAAGTCGATTTTGAAGATAGTGATGACAAGGAAAGTGAAGGTGCATGGCAGCCCACTTTCAGTGTGTTCACAGCGGCACAAGGTAAAAACGCTACTCCAACTTCTCCTAAGAAAACATTGAGCGCGCTTGCGCTTGTTTTTGTGCCTTCAAGTAAGGCTATGACTACAGCCCATGATAGGACACTCTTATCATGATTACAGCCCATGATAGGACACTCTTAGATGCATTGGACAGTCCACAGCCACACAAAGGTGCACACTCAGCTGGTCCAAAGGTCGGAGCACAAGAGCAGCAAATTTCAGGTAAAACTCTCAACAAAAATGCTCAATTTCAAGCTTCGGTAGTTAAACCTATTGACATGGTGGCAAAGAGACATGAACCAGGTGGATTGGTTGAGCAAGAAATTGCTTATCAACACCAAGAGGGCAACTTAGGTGTTGACATTTATGAAGAAGGAGAGGAGGAAGAACTGCTTGATTTTTGTAGGGCAGAGACGACCAAATGTGGAGATCTATCTCCTATGCATATTGAAAAGAAGAAGAAGACACACACAAGAAAGAATAATTGGGATGGTAAGGTGAATGAAGGGATTGCTATTAGACTACTCCCAGTGAGAGTTGCAAAACAAAAAAGGGCATCCCCTACCACTTCCACAAGGTCCAATCGATCTAAGAAGAAATGATAAAGTTTGAAGACATTTTGAAGAGAGTTGAAGAAGAAGACAAGGAGCAACAAATTGAAGAGTTCACAGGGTTGAAGAAAGTGGGGCAAGACTCTAAGGTTTTCCTTAATTTATTCTATTATTTTATTAGTATCATCATATGTAATACCATCATAGAGTGTGTTATAAACTTTGTAATGATTATAGAGTACTAAGTTCTCTCTAGTTCTTATTTTTTACATGTTTGCTAGTAGATTAGGTTGTTCATGCCTCAGTAAAAATTGTAAGGTAAGGTCTAGCTCAGTAAGTGTTTGCTATTTGTCCTATGCCTTTGGGAATAATCCAAGCGGCTATAAGATCATTCGCCCTCGTGAGACTTTGCCGGCAGCCACATCATGAGCCTCATCATAAGGCTGCCATCATAAGGCAATGAAGGCGCACGGGAATGATTATATAGCCAAGCATAGAGGCAACACTACTGTAGCTTTTGCCCCCTTACTTTACTCTTCCTTTGTGGTTTTTTACTTTTTGTTATTAATAAAATAGCTACTAGGCTGCCCACCTAGTAACTACTTAAAACAAAATCAACTCAGTCAATATATTCAAGTTAAAATTTATTCCAATTATATAATTTTATTATTTTAATTTCACAAATTATCATGTTTCTATTTATAATACTTTCTTTTTAGTCTTTAGTATTGTAGAATGAACGAAGATAGATGAGAGAGTAAAATATTCTTTGTTTTTATTCTGCTGATTATTGACATTTCAGTGTGCCTCCATATTATATGCTTTTCTTGACTGAAATTAGCTCTCTCTCATACGAGACTGCTTTCTTCTTCTTCTCTGCTTTCTTTCTCTGATCGTCATCGGATCTGGCTTCTAACGTCTCTCTGATTCACCGGACCTCCGGCGACCACCGGACCAGGTAAGACTCCCACCCCAACCCACCACCACCTACACCACCCCTGTCTTTTTTTCCTCTCTCTA
>AWOL01S0005002.1:279054-308270 GCA_000715115.1 Nicotiana otophora | reverse complement strand
AAAGTAGTGAATGAGACCCCACAAGTCTCCAGAATACCAGCTGTACGGAGTATCCTCTGACACATGTCCAAGAAGTACTGGGCATCCTCTCTCTCTGTGCCATTGAAGGGTGGAGGCTGGAGTCTCCCAAACCTCTCCAACCTACGCTGATCATCCTCGGGCATAGCAGGAACCACATAGTCCTGAGCAGCTGTAACCGACTGGGCTGGTGGTGCTCCCGGTGTCTGGAGTCCCTGAACAACCTGCTCTGGTGTGCAAGCGGCGGGAGTCTGAGTGCCTCCCCCGGCCTGAGAAGTGATTGTGGCCGTTGAGATAGAGACCGTCTGAGCAAGGCCGGTACACGCTGTTAGAATCTGAGTTATGGCCTCCTAAAGGCCTGGAATCACAATAGGCACAGGCAGTGCCTGAGTTGGTGCATCAATAACTAGAATCTGATCCTGATCTGGGGCAACTGGTGGATCTGCAGGTATTGCCCCAGCTGTTGTGCGGGCTGCACCTCTTCCCCTACCACGGCCTCTACCGCGGCCTCGGCCTCTTGTGGTTCCTGACCGGTAGTATGAGTCCTCACCATCTGTGAGAGAATGAAACAACAGAAGTTTAGTTACCAGAATAGACAGATTCGCACGACAAGAATCCAAGAATGTGAAATTTCCTAAAGGTTCTGCAACCTCTCGAAGATAAGTACAGACGTCTCCGTACCGATCCGCAAGACTCTACTAAACCTGCTCATGACTCGTGAGACCTATGTAACCTAGGCTCTGATACCAACTTGTCACGACCCAAAACCTAACCCGTCGTGATGGCGCCTATCGTGGTACTAGGCAAGCCGACATATTTCCAAAACACATCGATATGTTCGTTAAAAGATAAGTCAAAGCTTTACTTTACTAGAATCTTCATTAAAGAGTACAAACCAAAACAAAAATAAAATGCAGAAAAGACAGCCCGACACCGGGGTGTTACTAAGTCATGAGTAACTACTACAAACTGTCTGATAACATCAAGACTAGCATAGTCCGGGAAAAACCAATACAACTAAGGGGGAGATAAGGAAGGAGAAAAACAGGGCTACGATTGCCAGGCAGCTACCTTGCTATCTCCGATGATCCGCTACTGAATATATCAACAACCGTTGTTGTGGCCATAAATGCCTGGATCTGCACACAAGGTGCAGGGAGTAACGTGCGTACACCAACTCAATAAGTAATATCAGTAAATAAAGGATAAGAAGTAGTGACGAGCTAGATGCAAGTATAGTTCATATCACAAAATTCTGTAAAGTACAGTATGCTTTTAAAACCAGTGTTTAAGTCAAATCGGCTTGTTTTAAATTCAGTTCAGGTAAAACCAACAAAAATATCCTTCAACAGTTCTCAAACAAGGACTCAAAGCAACTATGAGCACACCGGATGAAATCATATACCGCCCCTCGGGCAAAACATTACTCAGTCTTCCCAATCACTCCAACCTCCCAATCACTCGTGCCTCCCAATTTCTCTACACTCGGCACTCACACTCAGTAGGTACCTGTGCTCGCTAGGGGTGTGCACAGACTCCGGAGGGGCTCCTTCAGCCCAAGCGCTATATCCATTCCTATCATGGCAGAATCAATGAAACATGCTACGGTGTGCAGCCCGATCCCATAAATGTCCTTACAATCAGGCCCTCGGCCTCACTCAGTCATAATCCCTCCAGTCTCTCGGGCTCTCAGAAAAATAAGTGATCAGCCCAAACAACATTGATATGGTTCATCAAATAAAGTAACAGAGACTCAGCTATGATGTAAAAATGCATGAACATGACTGAGTACATATTATTAACCAAAAACAGTAGGAGGACAGCAAGAAAAGACCTCCAAGGTTCCAAACAATACAAGCATAAGGCCTAGACATGGCATCTAACATGATTTACTGTAAATCTTTCTAAAAACACATAAGAAGCTTATAGCTACGACAATATATTCAGTTTACAGTTGCTACGGGACGGACCAATTCACAATCCCCAATGGTGCATGCCCACACGCCCATCACCTAGCATGTGCGTCACCTCCAAGTAGTCACATGACATAAAATCCGGGGTTTCATACACTCAAGACTAGATTTACAACCGTTACTTACCTCAATCCGAGCAAATCACTACTCTGCAATGTCCTTGCCTCTCAAATCGGCCTCCGAGCGTCCCGAATCTAGCCACAAGCAGTACAATACCATTAATATATGCTAAAGGAAACAATTCCACAAGGAAACTACTAAATTAGACTCAAAACCCGAAATTGGCACAAACCCGGCCCCCGGGCCCACGTCTCGAAAGTCACAAAATCCGAAATCCCATTCACTCAAGAGTCTAACCATACCAAATTTACTCAAATCCGACAACAAAAACTCCTTCAAAACCTCAAAATTCCATCTCAAGAACTCTTCCACTTTCCCCCTAATTTTTCACCCCAAATCACAATTTAGATGATAAAAGGCAAGACATAATCATGGAATTTAACCAAAATCAAGTGAGAAACACTTACCCCAATCAACTCCCTGAAAATCCCTTCAAATATTGCCTAAATCCGTGGTCTCTAGCTCAAAATATGAAAAATGGGTTCAAACCCTCGATTTTGAAATTTAACACTGCCTGCCCAGATTTCTTCTTCGCGAACGCGAACTCCCTCTCGCGTTCGTGTAGACCTACTCAGACTGCCTCTCTGCTTTACTCTTCGTGAACGTGACAACTGCCTCGCGAACACGATGCCTTACCAGCTCAACCTTCGCGAGCACGACCCTCACCTTGTGAACGCGTAGACCAAGGACTTGGGGTCCCCAACAACCTTACTCCTCTTCGTGAACGCGACACCACTCACGCGTTCGCGATGCACACACGGCCCTACACTACGCATTCGCGTCCTCACCTTCATGAACGTGTATAACAAAAATTCACCATCTCAGAAACACTCTTCGCGAACGCTGAAGGGTAAACCATAACCAAAATACAACAGCGGATCAGTTATCTCACCAAGGCAAAAAATGACCCGTTAACCACTAGAAACTCACCCAAGGCCCTCGGGACCTCAACCAAACATGACAATAAGTCATATAACCCCATGCGAACTTAGTCGAACCTTCAAATCACTCAAAACAACATCAAAACACCAAATTACCCTCGGATTCAAGCCTAAGAACTTCTAGACTTCCAAATTCCACCAACGATGCCAAAACCCGCTAAACCACAGCCGAATGACCTCAAATTTTACACACAAGTCAAAAATAACACCACGAACCTATTCCAACTTTTGGAATTCCATTCCGACCCCGATATCAAAACTTTTACAACCGACCAAAATTGCCAAAATTCTAACTTTCGCCAATTCAAACCTAATTCTACCACGGGCCTCCAAATATCATTCCGAACGCGCTCCCAAGTCCAAAATTACCTAACAAAGCTAACAATACCATCAAAATTCAAATCTGAGATCGTTTACACATAAGTCAACTTAAGCTTCTACTTTAGAGACTAAGTATCTCAATTCACTCCGAAACTACTCTGGACCCGAACCAACTAACCCGATATATCATAATATAGCTGAAAAGCATAAAAGGAAGTAGAAATGGGGAAAACGAGGCTATAACTCTCAAAACGACCGGTCTGGTCATTACATAAATATTCGAAAATATAAATTTAAATCATACGAAAGGAAACATATTCATTACATTATAGTTTGCTACTCATAATAGAATACCTTGTGTCTTGCTAGTGAATATGTTGGAAATAGTTTAGTTTCAATAGGAGTAGTATAATAGGTTTGAGAATTAGGATTTTGAGTTTAATTACTTGTTGCCCTGTAACCGTTTTCATAATTCCAAGGCCCAAGGAAAATTTTAATGCTTTATTATTTTTAAACTTAATATATAAATATATTTTTCCCAATGTAAATTTATTCGGTACGGTTCGGTATTTATTCGGTTTATTTTCATAAAATAAAAAACCTACCCTAATTATTGGTATAGTTATAGATTTATATAAAAATCTGTCGTTTTATTAAAAGAAACCTAAAAATAGATCTGGTGCGGTACATTTAGTCGGTTTTCAAATATCCATTGACACCCCTAGTTGGTATATTTGGATGGGGTCCCGGGGGCCTCGAGTTTGAAATAAATTGAAATTTGGAATTGAGGTAATGCTGGAAACTGCTGAAATCTGGTGTCACCACACCTGCGGTGGTTTGGTCTCAAGTGCGGACACGTAGGTACGATGGGGGTCATCACAGAAGCGGAGAAAGCCGGCCGGGAGAAAGGCCGCAGGTGTGGAGGTTTGGTCGCATCTGCGCAAGCGCAGAAGCGAAACCCTGGGCGCAGACGTGGGTGAAGGCGCATGAGCGGAAGAATCTCGCACATGCGATGCCGCAGAAGCAGGGAATGTTTACGCAGGTGCAAGGCGTTGGGGATTTTCTGCATAAGCGGAGGAGTGGTCGCAAAAGCAACGTCGCATGTGCAGCGTTTTGTCCGCAGAAGCTGACTTGGCTGGGCTTAGTGGGAACCGCACCTGCGATGGGGATTTCCGCATGTGCGGAGCCTTAGAAGCGGCTAATGGACTGCAGGTGCAAAGGTCGGGCTGAGCAGTGTGTTCTTTTAAAATGGGGGTTTGGCTCTATTCCACTTCATTTCGTCCATGGGAGCCGATTTTGTAGCAATTTTGGAGTGCCATCTTCATCATCTATCATGGGGTAAGTGATTTCTTCACATTGTGAGTTAAATACATGGTTTATATATGGATTTAAGCATGAGAATTTGTAAAAATTTAGGATTTTGGTGGAAAACCTAGAAATTGGTATTTTTGAATTTTGACCATGATTTTGGAAATAGAATTAGGAATAAATTATATATTTGGGTTCGTGGTGTTATGGGTAAAGTTTATCTTCGAAAATTTTTGGAATCTTAGCATATAGGATCGAGGGTTGAATTATTTGAACTCGTTCTGTCGTCCTAATTAATTAAAAATATAACTGAATTTGATTTAGAAATAAATATATGTATAATAGGCTGAACCTTAACACTTTGAGTTGTGGGCAAGTTATTTGAGAAACGATAAAGATTATATTCGTTATGTGCTCATGTACTGTATTGTAAACACGTGTCTCGTATTCGGTAACATCCTTCCTTTCTTGTAGAGCGGGCTGAATGCCTCAACAGTATAATATATGCATCTATGGTTCGTGCCGCTCGATCCTCGGCATTGCACACATTATTCTGGATCGGGCCGAACCTCGGCAGAATCATGCATTATATCGCTAGTAGTCCGAATATTTATGAGATAATCTTTTCACTAATGCCCAACATTTTATATGGTATTCCTTATGTATTCGATATTGACACTTGGCAAGGTAGAATACAAGATCGAGAAATTTATACTTTAAAAGAAATATTTAGAAGACTATGTAACTTACAGATTTACCCCACTATCATTATGCACTTCATATCTGTTATGAATTATTTTATTATTTTATTATACATCTAGTAAGTGTCGATGCCAACCCCTCGTCACTACTTCTTCGGGGCTAGGCTAGATACTTACTAGGTACGTGTTGATTTACGTACTCATGCTGCACTTCTGTACTAAATGTTCATGATCTGATAGGTTCATTTGGTGATCAACTTGGCGCGTAGGCGCATCTGCTGAGGAGATTTTATGTGAGCTGCAATTCAGGCTACGCATTGCAGTCTACCGAGTCTCCATCGTACCATTTATTTTATCTTGTCTTATTTACATTCTGGACGAATGATGTATTATTATTGTACTCCTTAGAAAATTCTCATGCACTTGTGACATCGGGTTTTGGGGTTATACTAGTTGATTCTTAGGGTTTCGTACATTATTATCGCCTTTCATCTCTTTTATAAATTACAAATGTTGTATGTTCCCGTGATTTATAAGTGTAAATCTATTTTTCTTATTAAAATTTTTGATTTTGAAAGTAATAAAATGAGTAATCGAATTGGTAAATCACTGTTGGCTTGCCTGATGGCTGCGTTAGGCGCCATCACGACCTATAGTGGATTTTGGGTCATGACAGCTTAGTATCAGAGCGTTAGGTTCATTTAGGTCTCATGAGTCATGAGCAAGTCCAGTAGAGTCTTGCGGATTGGTACGGAGACGTCTGTACTTTTCTTCGAGAGGCTACAGGGATGTTAGGAGAACTTCCCTTCTTGATTCCTTATCATGCGATTTGATTCCATTGAGGCTTGTGCCTTTATTTCCTTCCTAATCAATCTTACACGACATGGGGCATTTGTTATCAATTGGGCATCGAGGAGTTGTAGTGGTACTGCAGACGTGGTGCAGGATGTTTTTCCCTGCGTGTTCGGGCAGGCTATTATCGTCGCCTTGCGGAAGAATATTCTTTTATTTTGGCTCAGTATCTGTATTTCCTATAGTTTTGAGATTGTGCACGTATTACTATGATGTCTATGCATTATTATCGCACAATGTCGGTTTAATGGTAGGGTGATTGTTTACGTGTCGAGGCAGTGAATGACTCGAAAGGATGATTTCTTAGTGCATGGTTTAGGGGTTCAGCATTTAAATCCAGCGAAGGAAAGACAATCGGTCTATAAATGCTCAGGCTTTGGTTGATGGAGTAGCGAGACTTGATATTTTCGAGTGTTGTGGAATTCTCATTTGTGATGAGGTGTCGTCATCCTTGTTTGAACACAAAAGGTTCGCTGGTGTTATGGTCTTCTTCGATATGCCTTTGGGCCAGGATGTTGGGAAGTGGAGCCTAAAAAGTAGGTTGTCAGAGATAGCAGTGTGTGGAGGTTCCGAATCGAATTGGTAATTCTAATGTTGATGGCTCAAGAAAGATGATCTTCCAGGAGGTTTAGAGTTGGTAGCAATTTATTAGTTCATGGTGCTACAGAGATAGGTTTTGATTTGAGGCAGCATTTGGGCAGCGAAGGATGAGGAAGGACATGGTGTGAGGTGTCTCGCGGTGGTTGCATTGCTAGCAAGTCAAGTATGAAAAGCATATGTCGAGAAGTTGCTTAAAGAAGATGGTTTAACCGAAGTGGGAGTGGTAGAGTAGAATATGGATTCTGTAGTAGGATAGCCACATGCCTTGAGAAAAGTTTAGATGCGATTTGGGGATTATGGTGAAAAAGTGACTAGGTCTACGAATTTTATTTGGGATGGTGGCTACTGTATTGGGGAACATTGAATATGGAAGAAAGGAGTTTGCTTGAAATGAAGAGGGGTGTAAAAACTTGATTATCGTTGGGATGCAGTATGACTTCGAGTTTGGAATGTGTTGGCACACTTTTAGTTGATGTCAATGGGGAGTGAACGGACTTGTACAGCTGATGGGCGAGCATGGACTCAGGAGAGTTTACTGATTTCGTGGTAGTTGTACCTAGTGTAGCATCGTTGGAAGATGTCGGTAAGGAATTTCACATGTGGGTGATCTCCTGTGAGTAGATTAGCGGTTGCGTGATTCTGATGAAGTTTCTACGAAGAGTTTACTTACTACCCGACAGAAGGTTGCATATGCGATTATGGATGATAATTCGGGATGTTCATGAAAAGTTTAATAAGAAACTACAAGAAATTTGGCGTGTTAAATGTGCGAGATCATGGTAATTGAGAAGGAGGAATCTTGGTGGGTTCTAGGTTTATATAATTATAGCTTTAATCTAAGTAGGGGAGCCCCACCATCTATGATTGAATCGCGTGGTTGTCTGCTTGTGCGATTTCTAGTTACCGGTGTATTGGTGGGTTATTATGACTGAGGAATAAAAACATCAGGGATAATTCAGGCAAAGAACTTGATGGATGTGTGCTATATTTGGCTTTATCGATTCATGTTCAGGTTTTTGGGAAGACTCAGAATTTATGCTTTTGTGGATGTGATGTATAAGGAAAAGAGTTCAGCCGGTTGCTTGTTTGAGAGGGTGTTCATGTGCTAGCAGAGCGGTGGAATTGGTTATATTCGGGACCATGTTAGAGTGGGTGACTCTCAACAACGATTCTAGTGGGTTCAAGAATTAAAGTGCATTGCCTAAAGATTTCGGGTCCATTGTGTGGTTAAGGAGTGAGTTTTCACAGTGGATTACGAACGGGACTTGGAATTTTCTATGTTATCATCGGGTATGCGGTGCAGAATTAGAGGAAATGAAGAAATAGCTTCGGATTCGCGGAAGGTCTTGCAGAATGGGTGCACCAGTTGGAGATGCTATTGTGCGCATAAGGAGAGTATGAGATGGTTCATGAGTATTGAGACGATGTGGTCTCGTGATGCGGGTCACTCGGGATGAGTGCAGAATTGGTTCATTATGTTTTGAAATGGAGCTATTATTATTTCTAAGGCAAGTTGAGAGTAAATTAGAAGAAGTTGGGTCGGCTAGTAATGGTTGAATCAGCATGATTGTGGTTTTTGGTTGTACGCGTGGGCTTGAAATTGATTGATTTTGGGAGGTAACTGATTCAAATGGCCTTGTGGTGTAAATGGATTTCGGAGGAGTCATGGCGGTTTAGATCACGACTTGAGGTTTGTATTTTCTTCGATTTAGGAATTCAGTTGCGTGTTGCATTGACTCTTATGAAATGAGCTAAGTGAAATGTTTCTAGCCAATGAAGTATTTATTTTACTGGTAGTTCAGGGGTTATGATGAATTCTTTTATTCTTGCATAGCAGCATGGTAGGTGCACTGAGCGGTATGTGAATTTGAAAGTTAAGGATCAAGGTTGTGGTTCGGTGTTGACAAGAATGTCATGAGCTTGGGTGATCCAGAAAGAATTTAGATGTTCAGAGTTAGCTGGCACTATCCTAGTCTCGCCTGGGAATGGTGTTTTGTGGAAGGAGCATTGTGTATTGATTTGAAGGTCCTTTAATTGCTTTACAGATTAGTACGTTTTGTGGTATGGAGGTGCAGACTTTGCTACCTGGTGCGGAGGGTCGTGGGAGCATATCCTACGAGAAAATTTGTATAAGAGTGGCATGTTAGTCACCTGATTGTTAAGGGTTGAAACCAAGTATGGAGATTTTTGGTACTATTATTAATGCGAGAATTTATGCCTGGAAGGCGCTCTTTTCCTTGGTTGTAAACTGTGGGAGTTGGTCCAGAGTGGACAACTGCTCGTGTGTGTCACGAATGGGGCCATTGTGGATCCTTGGAAGGTTATTAGCCTGGTATGGTATGATCAAAATCAGTTTGAGGTCCGTTGGTGGGTCTAATGTGAATGTGTGCTCTACGTCAGGTCGGATGTGTTCATTCATCATAGCATTGCTTACGGAGGAGTCGTCGGGCATTGGATGTTATTCCCGTCGTTAGCTATTCCATGTAAATCCCTATTATGCCATGTAGGTTGTGAGATGGCTTGATTATTCGTACATGTGTTGAGGTCCCATGTAGCTTGTGGTGTTATATGAGCAGGATGGCTCTCGAGATGCAGGTCATTTATTGCACCTTAGTTGTGCTTGGGTTTCGTAGCGTATGGCGCTATCCGTCTCCCCGGGATTTGTATTATGCACTTGGCGTGCTTGTGGTTGATATTCGGGCGTTTCGTAAGTATAAGCGTTACGACTTGATGTGTCTATTTTCTTCTTGATTGTTATATGCGGATCGGGTGGCACGCCACCACGAGTATATGGTTTGCATCGGGTGGCATGCCGCCACGGGCATGTTGTGTGGATCGGGTTGCACGCCGCAACAGTGTCATTTGGATCGGGTTGCACGCCACAACAGTGAGATGTTGAGCATAGTTCCTTACACTCATTTTGTGTGTCTTGTTTTCATCCCTGAGGTAGGTTCACAACATTTATTCGGTTGTTTTATTCGTTACGCGGGCTGGGTATTCCTTTTTCAGAGTTCGCTTTTTCTTATGTATCATATTCGAGTTTGTATCTTGTTGGCGCATTGTGGGCGTCATATGATATTCTTAGCAGTGTTTGAGGTGACTCATTGCCTGAGAAGTTTGTACTTGGTGAGACGAGATTATTGGACCTGAAATTAGTGCAATCCGATTTGTATAAGGTACATTAATAAGAAAATATCGTTATTCAGTTCAGAATGAGGTAATGGTTCTTGTTAGGAGGAGAGACTCTATGATTTATTGTTTCGTTGTTGTAGTATTGCGAGAGTTGGAGCAGAACTTATATGCGTCATGAGGTGTATTGCGGGCATCAGATTCGTGAAAATTCCACTGATGCCCGACATTTTATATGGTATTCCTTATGTATTCGATATTGGCACTTGGCAAGGTAGAATACAAGATCGAGAAATTCATACTTTAAAATAAATATTTGGAAGATTATGTAACTTATAGATTTACCCAACTATCGTTGTGCACTTCATATCTGTTATGAATTATTTTATTATTTTATTGGACCTCTAGTAAGTGTCGATGTCAACACCTCGTCACTACTTCTCCTTTTATTACTAAAATTTGTGATTTTGAAAGTAATAAAACGAGTAATCAAATTGGTAAATCACCGTTGGCTTGCCTGACGGCGGTGTTAGGTGTCATCACGACTTATAGTAGATTTTGGATCGTGACACTGTCGCACAGTACTTGCCAGGTGTGGTTTACATCCCCTGTGTAGTTTGCAGGCTATTACACAGTGAGGGGTTTACCCAGTGCGCGCAAAAAAGTTTGTGTTTGTGCTGAGAAATTGGGTTCATTACAACTTCTGTATTTTATTAATGCCAAAATATATAAGTTACCCCCAGAACTATGGACAAAATCCCTGTTACATACTAAACATTTTCAAAGTGTCTAATGCACACTACTTTTTTTAAAACTAATTTTCAAGATATGTGTAATATTACGCACCAATAAAGTCGTGACACATATAAAATTACAACTATATCCTCTAGCCATCTTAAATATATCTTCACCATCTAAACCATTATGGCTCTCGTCTTCCTCCTCTTCTTACCATCAACCATAGCCTCTTATGCCACCGATCACTTAAAGGCAAAGCCACCATTAACTAACAAAAATCACAAATATGCTAGTGTAGAAATCTTAACTGAGATGATGGATGGTGATTATAAACTGGAATCTGCTCACGATCTTCTGAAGGCACAAGAGTATCCAACAATTGTGGTGATGGTGACTATTCACGATCACTAGAATGGATTTCAGATTGCGACTATTAATATTGAAGTAGATGCCTTCTTTTCTAATTGGAACATGCTCAACTTAATAGTTAAACTGACGGCCAGCTTTTACCAGAAAAAAAAAACTAATCTTCTCTGCAAAAGCTTGAGCCAAGATTTAGCTAGTGTTTGATTATAGATTCCCAAATTTGTTTTAAAAAATCTGATTTGGGTGAAGTTTGGTTTGAAGATGAAAATCTGTTTGGACATAGTATTTCAAACATATTTTACTTTTTTTTTTTGAAAAAATATGAAATGTGACTTATACCCATAAGTTTTTAAAACTATCAAAAGTACCCAACAACTCTAAAGAAAATTCATACAAAACAAGCGAAATAAATCTGAAAAAAATTCATACAAAACAAGCGAAATAAATCTGAAAAAAATTATACAAACATTAGAAAATTTTAGCAAATTACCTTCAAATTTTGTCTTTGCGGTAGTTTGCCACAGATTGGCACAACAACTTTGGCGAAGGTTTTCTTCTATTTATAGAGAAGGAAAAAATCGCGTGAGTTTAATGAGGAAAAAGTGAGTAGATATGGATTAGTTGGGTCATAATAACAAAAGGTGGGCTTTTATTTATAAAATAAAAAAGTTTGAGGCAATTTTTAAATTTTGTTTTAAAACTAAACGATAATATTTTGGGCCAAAAACAACTCTTGAATTTGAAAATTTATCAAAATATGGATAAAATCTATAAACAAACAGGTATTTGCCAAAAATGAATTGGAAAAAATTTGGCAAATTCTATGGCCAAACAGGGGCTTAGTGGTTGGGGGAGCTATAAAAAACTTTAATTGTTGAATCTAATTATAATTTCTCGGCAAACGTTTTGCAAAAAGCTAAAAACTAATCAACGAGAAGAGATATGAGAAATCTTGGTGGGTCTATTTGAGAAGAAGAAGATCGGACAGTGGAGAGAAGTGGGTCTAAGTGTCAAGGAGCCACCATGGTAGATTTGGTGAATTTTTTATGCAAGGGAAGAAGATGACCCAATTTATGATTTTAAAAAACTAAAAAAAAATTGACAACTGATACAAAAATTCTACTGTTCACGCGCTTCATTTGTTGGGCAAAACACACACTAGTCACGTTGGCAAAATGGTGTGTATTAGGCACACTCCGGAAAAGTTAAGTGTGTAAAGTAATTTCCGTCCGCAAAAAGTATATAACAAGGATTTGGTCCATAATTCAAGGGGTAGCTTATGTATTTTGCCTTTATTTATTTATTTAGTCTCTTCTTCTATTTTTTTGGGTTCTCACCTGGTATTCAGTACCTGCATAGGGATCCGATTAAATTCAAATTCAAGCAGGAGAGTCCCATATTTAGGGGTAAAACCTTCCCTAATAAAGGCAACTTCATATCTAAGACTTGAACTCAAAATCTATAGTTAAAATGAATTCTCCTTTTATTTTTACCCTTCTTTTCAAGCTAAAACCTCATATATATAATTGTAAAGGTAATGGCAAATGAAAACACCATTAAATAACTCTATTGACTAAGAAAATCTGAACCGACATAAATAAAGTATTTTTTTAAAGATAATTAAAGTTTTACAAATATCTTTCTTTAAAACATAGTCTGGAAATATCATTTTCTAGTACTAATGATTACTGTTCCGGGGATATTATTTCTTCCCTTACAAGAACGACTCCGTTACTGAGAGAAAAATTAAGTTAGTTTCTTATGTATAAGGCTTATCATATTATGGTCCTTTATATATAATTCAAAACATAAAAAGTCCTTTATGTTTGCAGAAAGTGGACACATTTGGTCCAGGTCAAGAATTTATATCTATTCGGATTCCAATCGCAGATAGTATACCCACACAAAATAAAAAGAGAAGAAGGAGAATGCGTGCTACAGTACACTATTCGTAACTTCATGGCCTCCGAGCCGCCGGCCGGCGGTGGAATTCCACCGGACCTGTCTCAACATAACCCCCATTAGCAATGCTCACAAACCCCAATTGGTTTCATCCCCTAATTCCAATCGAGTTGCTGTAGATTTACAAAATGGTGACGGGTATATTGTAGCTCCTAATTGCATGGAATTCTCAAAGACTTCCCAGCTCATTGCCGATGACATAATTCTGATTGATGAGTCGTGAGCCGGTATTAATGAGAGGCTAGATGTTTGGAGATAGGCTCTTGAGTCTAAGGGTTTCAAGTTGAGCAGGATGAAGACGGAATACCTGGAGTGTAAATTCAGCGTTGAGCCAAGGGAAGTGGGTGTGGATGTGAGGCTTGAATCACAGGTCATCCCGAGTAGAGGCAGCTTCAAGTACCTTGGTTCGGTTATCCAGGGGGAGGGGAGATCGACGAGGATGTCACACACCGTATTGGGGTAGGATAGATGAAGTGGAGGTTGGCATCTGGAGTCCTGTGTGACAAGAGAGTGCCATCAATACTCAAAGGTAAGTTCTATAAAGCGGTAGTTAGACCGGCCATGTTGTATGGGGCTGAGTGTTGGCCCGTTAAGAACTCACATATCCAGAAGATGAAAGTAGCAGAAATGAGGATGTTGAGGTGGACGTGCGGGCACACTAGGATAGATAAGATTAGTAATGATGTTATTCGGGAGAAGGTGCACGTGGCTCCCATTGATGACAAGATGCGGGAAGCGATACTTAGATGGTTCGGACATGTTCAAAGGAGAAGCCCAGATGCTCCGGTACGTAGGTGTGAGCGGCTGGTTGTGGAAGGCACAATAAGAGGTAGAGGGCGGCCTAATAAGTATTGGGGATAGGTGATCAGACAGGATATGGCGAGGCTCCAGATTTCTGAGGACATGACACTTGATAGGAAGATGTGGAGGTTGAGTATTAGAGTTGTAGGTTAGGATGTAGTTGAGTCTTGACTTACTTCGTACCATTGTGGGACTGACCACGTAGGGTTTTTGTCTAGGGTAGCTAGTGACAATGTTGTGTTTTACTACTTCGCTTTTTAGTGCATGTCCTATTTACTAGCTATCATTTTTGCTTTGCACCTTTCTTCTACATTTCATGGTATTCCTATTTTTCTATAATTGTTGTGGTGATACTAATGTTGTCTCCTCTTGTCGTTTTGTCTTTTTGTTTTCCTGAGCCGAGGGTCTTTCGGAAACAGCCTCTCTACTCCTTTGGGGTAGGGTTAAGGTCTGCGTGCACACTACCCTCCCCAGACCCCATTAGTGGGATTCTACTGGGTTGTTGTTGTTGTTGTTCCCAGCTCATTGATGGGCCAAATCGATTTATCCCAAATTATGAAAATCAGTCTCTACATCAAAAACTAACTCCTCATCAAGTCTTAGGACATACTAACGCGGGAATTGAGGGCTACATTCCTCTGCAAAATGAAGGAGAGTGGACACTGACCGGAGATGGCAACTCAACTGTTCAATTGGAGCTAAATCACTGCAAATCCATCCCCAAAAGTTGTTCGACAAAATGCCTCAACCAGTTCTACGAATCCAATGGCGATCCAATTGGATGGAAAAGATATTACACATGTTGTTGAAGATCGCAAGCTTGTCCAATCTCAATCACAGGTGGAGAACATTGGTGATCAACCAAATGTTGTCCCTTCAGTGATGGTGATGAATGACCAGGTAATTCCTGCTATTTCAATTTGCCAGAGATCAATCGAGCAGTTTCCTGTTGATAAGGAGAAGGTATCAACTCCTACTGAACAACTACAACCAATTCCTTCATCAACATATTTGGCACCTTCAGGTATTGCTTCTACAACAACTAATGCTTTAGCTAAGATTGTAAATGCTCAAACACAACCCCAAGTCACTCAGAAACCAACACCATCGAACTTTCCTAAATATCTACTAAATTTGATAAACCTCCTGCTACTCAAAATCTCAAACTAGCCATAAGGAAGCACCAGAACATCACCAATCCTAACTTACTACCAAAAGAAACTATACATCAAGCCAAAGATGACAACCAAACCACTTCTACACCAAATGCATACACAAATACAAAGATATCAGCCAATTTTGATAGACCAAAACACCTAAACACCTTTAAGCCACCTGCAAATGTTAATCAAAATACCCAGTTTCAGAACACTAAAACAGATGCCCCACCCATTACTATAGATATCAATGCCCAATCAAATAAACCTACTAACTACCCTGCTCCACCACCTCATACTATAACACAATCCCTAGCTACAAAGCTAAGAGCTAGGAAGGCTGTAGAAATAACTCCAATAGAGTTCACACCTCCTAGAATAACTACCAAGCATAGCTAACCAGTGGTTATCTTCACCAGGAAAGATTACATGGTCACATTGGCTAGCAGATGCCAATATACAATTGTGGTCAAATTCCTGAACACCATGCCTAGAATGGAATAGATAAGGAGAAGATTTATAGCACAAACTGAACTCAGAGGAGGAGTGAAAATAGCACACTTCAATGCTAGAACAGTTCACATTGACCTAGACAATGAATATGATCATACCACTGTCTGGACAAAATTTTTTATGTACATTCAAGGCCAAAGAATGGAGTTACAAGCTTGGACACCAAACTTCAATCCGAATGAGGATACTCCTATAGTCCCTATTTGGATAGTTATACCTAAACTTTCATGGCATTTATACTACAGGGAATTCTTATCTGTTATCACCTATTGGTAAGGATCTCCACCTTGACTTCGCCTCAATACAAAAAAACCAGGAGAAGTATTGCAAAAGTTAAGATGCATGTAGATTTATCTCAAAATGTGCCTCATCAAGTGTGGCTGGGTTTTGATGATGAACAGGATGTCAATGGAGATGGACAGTGGTTGGAAGTTGTGTATGAAGATCTACCAACATATTGCTTACATTGCAGACACCTGGGACATGAAGAATATTACTGTTCTATCAGGAAAAAAGAGGAGGAAGGAAAAAAGAAAGTAGTTGCAGAATCATCAAACAAAAATGAAAACCAAACAACAATCAGGAATACAAACACAAATGGAATTCAACAGCAGCAGGAACAGGTCCTACAAGGCCAGAACAACAATCGCATTTCTAAGCAAAAGATGGGGGTGCAAGACCACCAAAGTAAGGAACAACAAGAAAAATTAAATCACAAGGGAACATCTCAACAACTACCAAGGGATAACCATTCCAATGATCCTACTGAAGAAACAGGCAGCAGAAATTCAAACATCCTACTGAAGAAGTTTCTGATGCACAAGTGAATAAACCAGACAAGCCACCAGGTTTAAATCCAAATTCATAAACTGTCAATCTAGTTGCCTTTGAAAGAGTGAAAGATCCAATTCCAATTCCTAGAGTTATTGATGCTGAAGTTAATGGAGGAAAGGTTGACCATCGGGAGATACCTAAAGTTGCTCATGCTGGGCCTCCAAAGGAAGTAGATGTTCCTCTAGTGGTGCATGACCATACTTTTTCACAACATACCATTGCAAATGACAAGAATAACATTCAACATAAGATGCAACAAGAAAATGAATCCAATAAAAAGTAGGAGATGCAGCAGGTTGAGGAGAGTGATGACATTGGAAAACAAATAACACTTGTCAATATGAGCACTGATCTTATTGATACTGGAAATGAAGATACAGGTACAAAGGAGAGGACAGTTGATTGGGTTCGAAGGAGCTTTGCTACTCAAAAGGAACTTCTCAATGTTACTCAAAACCATACCTGGCAGGAGCTACCTTCTCAGACATTAGGAGAATCACCTAAGTCTACAGGAACTAATGTAGCTGAAAGACTACTATGCAGTTATGAAGTGCAGTAGGTGGACTGTAACTCTGAAGCAAATACAAGTATATGAGTCAATGTTGAAAGGGGCAACACACAACTACAACAAGTACAAAGATTAAACAACAGGTGTGTTGGGAAGTGCAATGCAGTTGGGGAGATTGCATAAGATATTCTGGGTGTTGTGTTACCCACGACACAGATTGTTATGGTTGATACAGAGGTTTTTCAAGATACATCTATAACTTACATTCAAACAACTGCTGAAAAGACAACTATTCCAACTGGAACAATGTATATGGATAACAGAGGAATAATTAGACAAATAACAGAAATGGTGCAACATTCTGAGGGAGATCCAAATCATAGTGCATTTGTAATGAAGGAGACAAATGCAGATGACACTCAACATGCTATGGTTCATCATCCAACAGGAATAATTGAACCAATTCCAATGGCTTGTGCTTCTAGGACTGGTCAGTCATTACATATATAGCTCAACATCCCCTTGAAGTCTCCAATGCATGTGTTACATGACCTTGTAAATACATAATGTAACACTTATTTAGATTCAACATGCAACAATTGATCATGAAAATAGTGAAGACGAAGGAGATGATGAATCAACAGCGGAAAACTTTAAGGCAGTGGCTCAGGAAGCAGACCTATCTCCTAGAGCTGGATATAGGAGTGGTAAAAAGGGAAGAAAACAAGGAGGTTCACCAACCGAAAAGAATTCTGCCAAGAAGGGCAACCTCATAATCTAAATGATAATCAAGTCTCTAATTTGGAACATAAGGTCTGTGAATACACGGCAAGCATTTCAAAGAGTAATCAATATGCAAAGAGAACATGAATTCTTCATTGTTGAATTGATTGAACATTTTTAGAATTGTAACCATATTCAGAGTTACAGAAGAAGGTTAGGTATGGATGTTGCTTTATCAAACATTAATGGAAAAATCTAGTTGTTCATTGATGTTGTGATTGAATGGGAGATATTAATAGATACTGAGAAATAAATCACCATTAGAGTATATCATAAGGATATTAGCAAACACATTATGATGACTTTTATGTATGCAAAATGTTCATCCTTAGACAGGCTGGAATTGTGGGATAACATGTATTACTTGGCAAGGGATATGGAGCTTCCTTGGGTGATTGGAGGAGACTTTAATGTGTTAATGGCTGAGGATGAAAATATTGGTGGTTTACCTGTATACCTACCTGAATGTGAAGACTTTGCTGATTGTGTAAACTCATGTGCACTTTTTGATATTGGCTATAAGGAAAGCCCATTCACATGGTGGAATGGTAGAGAAAATTCAGAATGCATCTTCAAAAGACTGGACAGAATATTTGTCAATCTACCTTTTCAGAATCCATTCCCAACAATTGAACTTGAACACCTTATTAGGACATGATCAGATCATGCCCCATTGTTGATGTGTTGTGGGGAAGATGGTATGCAGTTTGTTAAACCTTTCAAGTTACTTAATTTCTGAACCAAGCATGACACATTCCGAGATGTGGTAAGGCAGAACTGGATTGCAGACTTCATTAGAGATCCATTTCTGATGATCAAACAAAAGCTAAAAAGAGTTAAAACAGCACTATCTCACTGGAGTAATCTCACATTTGGTGGCATCTTCAAACAACTTGCTATTAGAGAGGATATTGTTAGGGTGAAGGAGTTGTTATTTGAAGACGAACCAACAATTGAAAATATGATTATTCTCCAAAAAGCACAAGCAGAATTGAAGAAGTATCTTACCATGGAGGAGCAATTCTGGAAGCAAAAAGCAGGTATGATTTGGTTTGCTAAAGGTGATAGGAACACAAGGTTTTTCTACAAATATGTAAATGGTAAGAGACAGAAGCTTCAACTTAGAAGAATTCAAAATAGAGATAGCGATTGGTTGGAATCTCAAGAACTAATGTCTAATGCTACAGTAGATTTCTTCTAAACACAATTCACACAGGAAGGGGATACCGAAAACTTGACCTATTTAATAATATGCCTAATATGGTGAGAATGGATCAAAATTTGGAGCTGTGCAAATTTCCTAACATTGAAGAAGTTAAGTGTGTTGTTTTTGCATTAAGTCAAGATACTGCAAGTGAGCCAGATGGTTCCACATGCCTGTTCTACCAACACTGTTGGGGATATTGTGGGGAGGACATCTTCAACATGCTGCAGGAGTTCTATGGAGGCGCTTCATTACCAAAATCAGTCATACACACTAACCTTATCTTGCTGCCTAAGAAACCACAAGTCCAGACATTTTCAGATCTAAGGCCTATAAGTCTTAGCAACTTCATCAACAATGTTATCTCAAGAGTGTTGCATGATAGGTTGGAAAAGATCCTTCCTTCTTTGATATCTACAAACCAGTCTGGTTTTGTAGAGGGAAGAAGTATTTTTGAAAACATACTGCTTACTCAGGAAATTATTAGTGATATAAGATTGAGGGGGAAACCTGCTAATGTAGTGATTAAGCTTGACGTGGCCAGGGCATATGATAGGGTCTCATGGAAGTATATACTTCATGTTATAAGGAAAATGGGATTTGTCGAGCACTTCATAACTATGATCTGGAATCTCCTGTCTAACAATTGGTACTCAGTCCTAGTGAATGGTCAATAATATGGCTTCTTTAAGTCCACAAGAGGGATTAAGCAAAGGGACCCTTTGTCTCCAGCTCTTTTTATCTTTTCTGCTGAGGTGCTGACAAGATCAATGAACAAGCTGTTTGAAGACAAGACTTTCATAGGCTATGGTATGACAAAATTGAGTGATCCATTAAACCATTTGGTATATGTAGATGACACAATCATCTTTGTCTTTTCTTATACATAATCTTTGACTAAATTGACTGAAGTACTCAAACAATGTGAACAAACTTCTAGCCAGCTGATAAACAAATCTAAGAGTTCATATTACATGCATGCCAATGTGGCTGGCCAACTGTCTAATTCTGTTGGTTCAATCACTAGATTTCAAAGAGGTAAGTTCCCATTTACTTACCTAGGGTGCCCAATATTTTACACAAGGAGAAGAAAAGAATATTACAATGATCTTGTTCAGAAAGTAAAAGATAAATTACACTCCTAGAAAGGTAAGCTATTATCTTTCGAAGGCAAAGCAACTCTCATCATAAGTGTGCTTCAAAGCTTACCTACACACCTCTTATCAGTCCTGCACCCTCCTAAAAACATCATTGAACACATCTACAAGATCTTTGCTAGGTTCTTTTGGAGTACAAAAAAAGAGGGCAGGAGCAGACATTGGTCAAAGTGGCAGAACTTATGTCTTCCTAAGGAAGGGGGACTAGGCTTTAGATCACTACATGATGTATCAAGGGCCTTTTTTGATAAACTATGGTGGAGGTTCAGAACTGCAAAATCACTATGGTCTAACTTCATGTGGAACAAGTATTGTAAAAAGGAACTGCCAACTGTGGTGCAATTTAGACAGGGCTCCCATGTGTGGAGGCAAATGTTGAATGCTAGAAAACAAGTAGAGCATGAGATACTATGGGAAATTAAGAGTGGAACTACAAATATTTGGCATAAAAACTGGACTGAGCTAGGTGCTCTATGTCTTACCTCAAGAATTCCAAATAAATGATGACTTAGAAGAGGTGGCTGAATTGAGACATGAAGGAACATGGAATGAGTAGTTGATTGATCAAAATTTTCCACAAGAATGTGCTGAGCATATTAAGAACAATTTTCAGTATGGAGGCAGTAAAAACTTCTGGGATAAGCCACACTGGATGCCTACAATATCTGGAAAGTTCACTGTGGGGAGTGCTTGGAAAATCCTTATGCATAGAGCAAATCCAAACCAAGAGTTCAAAAACATGTGGACTAAAGGTTTGCCTTTCAAGATATCCTTCTCCATGTGAAGGCTTTGGAGGCACAAGTTGGCTACTGATGATGTATAGAGAAGACAAGGTTATGTAGTCATGTCCAGATGTTGGTGCTGTCAGCAGCCTCATGAGGAAACATTACATCACATATTCCTAACTATCCCTTCAGCTAATAAAGTATGGAAGACATTCTTGGGAACAGCAAGGATTACTGTATCTTTGGTGCAGGTTAAACAAGTTATAAGGGCTTGGTGGAATGTAAAGTATTGTTCAAAATTAAAGCCAATGTTTCAGGTAGCACCAACAATAATAACATGGGAGTTGTGGTAAAGGAGGAATACAAGAAAGAATGGAGGGACAGTTTCAACAACTAGAGTGATACATGAAGTTAACAAAACATTGCACTACTTGGCAAGGACAAGGTATCTATAGCTGTCAAACATGCCATTGCTTTGGCCAGATATGGTAAGATACCTTGAAGGATACAAACTTATTCTTGTTACTAGAACAATCTCATGGCAGGCTCCTTACTCAGGTTGGTTAAATGTAACACAGATGGTGCTTCAAAAGGGAACCTTGAACCTAGCTCACTGGGTTTTGTGTGAGAAATGATGTGGGATATTTGGTATATGGAAGGGCAATGGATTTGGGGATAACTACTAATGTTGTAGCTGAGGCTAAGGCCATTGTGCAAGGTTTGAGATACTATATAGAGCAGGATCTTCACTCCCTAATACTGGAGACTGATTCATTGGTGTTGAAGAAAGTTATTGAAGGAGAATGGGATCCACCTTAGAGTATAGCTTCAGAAGTGCAGCAGATTAAGGAGATGAATGAGCACTTTAATGTGATCTTTCAACATGTGTTCAGAGAGGGCAACATAGTAGCAGATTTTATAGCTAACATTATTTTCTCTTTTGCAGGGACATCTGAATTTCATTCTTTTTCACAACTACCTAGTGCAAGGAGAAGGCTACTCAATCTTGACAAGTCACATACTCCTAACATTAGAATTAGGATTTCCAAAAGACGGGCTCCAAACTGATGAACATACTAGTAGTATTAGCAAGGAAGCATACGATTTCAATATGCATTTCTGCAAGGCAACACAGTAGGCTACACACAATGATACAAAGAACATACACAATTAAGCATAAAAAATAGTCACTACATTCACAACTCACTAGGCCAGCTGCCGCATCATCTACCTACTTGTCGTGTATTATGGGATCCTCATCCAGTGGTATTAGTTTATTTACACACTCAACCTGGAAATGATAAAATTATACATGTCTTGAGTATCTACTACGTACATGCAGGTTCTTTGTTACAGGCTCAATTGCTCTATACATATTCGTCTAGTTCTGTTACTCTATTTGGATATAGTGGGCTGAATGACGCAATGCACACACTGGGTATCAAAATTCTATTACAAGGTGTTCCACACTTATGGAACGTTCAAACAACAGGAACATGCATAGCCAACTATGAGAGGATTAGAGGTGCTACTTTGAGGTTTTGCATGGGGCTAGTGGATACATGCATCATCCTATGTGTGGAGTTGACAACATCAACATTTGTAATAAATATGATTATTAACCTTAGCATAGTTTCGTTGAATTTTATGACACTATTTGTAATCTTTTATATATATATATATATATATATATAGGCACACAGCCTAGTGGTTTATTTGCTTTAAAAAAAAGTGGTAGCCTAAAAAAAGAAGTAACATAATTCTATGACGCTAACTGTCATAACCATACGATGACTGTAACGACCCGATTGGTCGTTTTAAGCTCTAAGAAGCCGTTCGGCAGTTTGACACCTTGAGTAGATTCACTTCATATTTTATGACTTTAACGTTGGTCAGAATTGAATTTCGGGAGGTTCAGAGTTGATTCAGATAGAAAATTCTCAATTCTGAAGCTTTAAGTTAGAAGAATTAACCAAAGTTTGACTTTTGAGTAAACAACCTCAGAATCGAGATTTAAAGGTTCCAATAGGTTCATATGATGATTTCGGACTTGGGTGTTTGTTCGGGTTGAGTATCGGGTGGTTCGGGAGCATTTCAGTGCTTATTATGGAAAGTTGGCAATTCGAAGGTTTTAGAATTTTCTAAGTTTGGTTTGAAGTGGACTTTGGTGTTATCGATGCTCGTTTGGGATTATGAGCCTTGGAATAGGTTCGTATCGTGATTTATGACTTGGACATAAAGTTTGGTGTCATTCCGGAATGTTTAAGTGTAATTCGGTAGCGTTCGTCGAAGTTTGAATGTTTGAAAGTTAAAAGGAGGATTTGATCGTCGATTCATGGTTTTGGTGTTGTTTGGTGTGATTTGAGGCCTCGAGCAGGTTCGTGTTATATTTTGGGACTGGGTTTGTATAGGACGGGGTCCCGGGGGCCTCGGGTGTGTTTCGGATATGTTTGGATTGTGTCACGCTCTTATTTGATGTTCCAGCGTCGTTTTCTTGGGTATAAAGGATAATATATTGAGCAAATGACCTTTGATTTGTGATTTGATCGAACCATTAGATCCGTATCGTAATTACAGAGTCATATCAATAAGAATCATTGAATTCCGATGTCGTATGAGAGAGTTATACCGATTTCCGTATCAGAAAAGATTGTTGGTGTTGCTAGTACTCAGGTATCGTAATTGCGAACATTGGTTCGCAATTGCGAAGATTGTAGATTTTTGCCTTGGTTCTCAATTGCAAACATTTGTTCGCAATTGCAAAACCTGTAGATTTTTGCCTTGGTTCGCAATTGCGAACATTTGTTCGCAATTTCGAAGCCTGTAGATTTTTGCCTTGGTTCGCAATTGCGAACACTTGTACGCAATTGCGAGGGTCCGCAAATGTGAACTCTGTGTCGCAAATGCGACATCTGCACCTGGTAAAAGGGTTGGGAGACGGAATTTTGGAGACATTCTCTCATTTTTGGAACCCTTGGCTTGGTAGGAGGCGATTTTGAAGAGAGATTTTCATCTACAATATTTGGGTAAGTAATTTTGTTCAATTTCAAACTATTTTACATGGATTATATACAAATTTTAACATGGAATGAGTGGAAATTGTGGAATTTTTGAAGAAAAACCTAGAAATCGCATTTTTGGATTTTGATCACGAAATTGGACATGGAATTAATTATATATTTGAGTTCTTGATGTAATGGATAAAGTTTATCTACAAAAACTTTTGGAATCCGGGCACGTGGGCCCG
Organism: Nicotiana otophora; assembly: GCA_000715115.1. NCBI lineage: Eukaryota > Viridiplantae > Streptophyta > Magnoliopsida > Solanales > Solanaceae > Nicotiana > Nicotiana otophora. Next base: position 284,312 of record AWOL01S0005002.1, on the reverse strand, counting down.
AGGGGTGACTTTATTGATTTTTCGAGCGGAGTTAAAAATGGTTATAAATTGATTAATTATAAGCATTGGAGTATATTTTGATTGATTTACACATTGTTTGACTAGTTTAGGATCGTTTGGATTTGAATCGAGGTGTTAGAGAGGCATTGGAGTCGGTTATGGAACTTCGGAGAGAGGTAAGTCTCCTGTCTAACCATGTGATAGGGAATTTACCCTGTAGGTGTTATATTCTTATGTGCTACATGTTGTGGGAGCTACGTATGTATGAGATGACGAGTGTCCGTGCGTATGCTAGGATTCCTGATTTGTCCGGGTAGACTTAGGTTTATGCCATGCTTTAATTGTACTATTTGAGTTGTCCTTGCATGTTTAATTCCTTTATTTTGCATGACGACTTGAGACTAGGCTTGCGTAGAGTGATAGACTTGCTATTGTAAGAGATTTGACGAGCTGCTTGATTAGCCGCAGAATAATTGTGCTTCCCTTACGAATTTCTCTCGCGTTGTGTGTTTTCATCGAAAAGATTATTTAAATTTCATAAATCACACATATATTCGTGAGTGGGGTCAAGGACCCGTTAAATTTTCTTATTCTTATGGGATCGGGTCATTCACCTCGACAGGATTATGTACCACACTCTTATGGGCTCTGGTCATGTGCCTCGACAGGATTATGTACCACACTCTTATGGGATCGGTCCATTCGCCTCGGCATGATTATGTACCACACTCTTATGGGACCGTGTAGTTTGCCTTGGCATGATTATGTACCACGCTATTATGGGATCGGGCTGTTCGCCTCGGCAGTATCATATTCTTATGGGATCGGGCCGTTCGCCTTGACATATCATATTTTTATGGGATCGGGCCGTTCGCCTCGGCAACTTCATATTCTAATGGGATTGGGTCGTTCGCCTCGGCATTTCTATAAATACTCTTATGGGATCGGGCCATTCGCCTCAACAGCTTCATGAAACACTCTTATGGGATCGGGTCGTTCGCCTCAGTAGCATCATGCGTAATATTTGACAAGAAGCCATCATATCTGTGAGTTTTCCTGATTTGAGTTGTGATGACCTGTCTGGTGGGAACCATTTTACATATATACTCTGGTTTAGGAGATGATCGATAATTGAGAGCTTGAGTTTATTTTTCAGAGGAGGATTGTGCCATGTACTTATATTTGTTTATATTATTTATTTACCCTGCCTCATATTTGTTTACTTCCTGTTGTATTTGATTTATTGGATCACTAGTAAGTGTCGATATCGACCCCTCATCACTACTTCTCCGGGGTTAGGCTAGATACTTACTGGGTACATGTTAATTTATATACTCATGCTATACTTGTTGCACTTATTGTGTAGGTATATATATGTTTGGTGGTCTTTGGGACACAAAGGCGCGACTATTGAGGGAACTTAACGGTGAGTTGCATTCCATGTTATGACCCGCAACATACAGAGTCTCCATCTTAATTAATTACGTTATCTTGTCTATTTTGTACTCCAGACAGATATTGTATTGTTATTGTACCTTCCAGTAGATGCTCATGCACTTACGACACCGGATTTTGGGGGTTCCTAGTAGATGTTCGTTATTGTAGTTCATGTTATTGTTATCATTTCACCTTGTAATTTATATTTTATACTGGATTTGGTAAAGAAAATCACAGGTTTCTACGAGTACCAGATTTCACTCTATTTACTTAATGGGATTTATGATGTTAGAAAAAATGAAATGAGTAATTAAGTTGATAATTCACTGTTGGCTTGCGTGACGGGGTTGTTGGGTGTCATCATGGCCTTAGTGGATTTTGGGTCGTGACGGCTTGGTATCAGAGCGTTAGATTCACTTAGGTCTCACGAGTCATGAGCAAGTCTAGTAGATTCTTGCGGATCTGTAGAGAAACATTTGTACTTATCTTCGAGAGGCTACAGGGTTGTTAGGAGCACTTCCCTTCTTGATTCCTAGTCGTGTGATTTGATTCCATTGAAGCTTATGCCTTCATTTACTTCCTACTCATTCTTATACACTGTGGAGTGCTTGTTATCAATTGGGCATCGATGAGTTGTTAAGATGCTACAGATGCGGCATAGGATGCTTTTCCCTGCAAATGCGGGCAGACCATTATTGTCGCCTTGTGGAGGAGTATTTTGTCATTTCAGCCCAGTGTTGATGGTTCGAGGGAGATAATCTCTGAGGTGGTTTCTATGCTTAGGAAATTTTGAATGTGGCGAGAAGGACTTGATAACATATTGTTGGACCTTGGGGTGATGTTAATGAATGAAGGGATTCTTATGGCTGGCGGATCAGTGTGGACCCAGGGAGATTAATTGATTTCATGATGGATGTAACTATAGCAATGACATTGGTGGAGGTCGATACGAGGCTACACAGGTGGGCTATCTCCGGTGAGCAGGTTAGCGATTGCGTGGTTTTGATGAGGTTCCTACGAAGAATTCTACTTTTTTACTAATACGGATGCATGTACTACGATGTGAGCTTGGATCGCTTGGAGAAGATGGTAGAGTGTGCAGTTGTGGCTGATAATTCAGGATGTGTTATGATTAGTCCAACAAGAACTTATGAGAAATTTGGCTGAGCAACGGTGTGGGACCATGGTAATAGGGAAGAAGAAGAAGAAGTCGTTGAGGGGTCGAGATTTAAGTGATTGTAGCATTAATCTAAGTGGGGGAGCCCACCATCTACGATTGAGCCACGTGGTTGTGTGCCTATTTGATTTCTGGTTATCGGTGCATTGGCAGATTAGTTATGACCAAGAGGTATTTTAGATAAGGAAATTCGACGTATATGAGTTGCATTCGCCTTATTGATTCATGTGGAGGTGATAGGCAAGGAAAAGAATTCATATGATTGCTTCCTTAAAAGTGTCTATGTTCTAGCAGAGCAATAGAGTTTGGTTATATATTCAGGACCAAGTCAAAGTGGGTGACTCTCAATAATGGTTCTAGTAGGTGCGAGAATTAAAGTGCGGTGTTTAAAGATTTTGGGTTCATTATGTGGCTGAGGACTGGGTTTTGCAGCAGAGTGTGGAGAATACTTGGGGAATTTTTATGTTATCATCGGATCTATGGTGCAGTGTTAGAAAAATGGGAGAAAGAGCTTCGATTCGCAGGGAGTCTTTTAGAACGGATGTATCAATTGGGAATACTATTGAGTGCATAACGAGGGTATGTGATAGCTGATGGGTATTGAGACGATGTGGTCTCGTGATTTGGGTCATTGGGGATGAGTGTTGTTTGAGGCCTGTTATATGTTTGAATGGAGCTATTATTACTTTGAAGGCAAGTCAAGAGTAAATTGGAAGAAGTTGGGTCAGTTAGCAATGGTTTAAATCAGCATAGTTGTGGAAATGATCAGTTCCTTTGGTGTGTTAAGGATATACAGGTGATTAGTGATTATACGTGTGGGCTTGACAACCATCGTAATTTGATTGATTTGGAAGTAGTTGATTCTGATGGCCTTTTTATATGTAAATGAATCCCAGAAGAATTATGGTGGTTTAGACCATAACTTGAGGTTTGATTTTCTGCAGTTATGGGAATTTGAATGCGTGTTGCAATTGTTCTTCAGAAATAAGTGGAGTGAAAGGGGTTCTAGCCGATTAAGTATGTATTCTACTTGTGGTTCAGGGGTTATGATGAAATTCTTGGATTCTCGCATAGCGGCAGGATATGTGCGATGAGCGGTATAGTAATAGAAAGTTGGGATCAAGGTTATGGTTCGGTTTTGATAAGAATGTCACGATCTCAGAGGAGCACGAGAAGACCTCAGATGTTCGAAATATACTGGCACTACCTGAGGATGGTCTGTTTTATGGTAGGAGTGTTGGGTATTGAAATGCGGATGCTTGGCCACTATTATAGAAATAGCATGGTCAATGGCCATTAATGTTCAGATTTTACTACATGATGCGGAAGGTTGTGGGAGTATATCCCACGGGAAGATCGTATAAGTGTGATGTGTTATTCATTCGATTATTAAAGATTTAAAACAGGTATGAAGATTTTGGTAATGTCACCAATGGGAAACGTTATGACTGAGAGGCGCTTTATTCCTTTGGTTGACGACTGTGGGAGTTTGTTCCGGATTCGACGGTTGCTCTTATATGTCATGAATAGGGTCATTGTGGATTCTTGGAAGGTTATTGGCCCAGTATGGGATGATCAGAATCAATTTGAGGTCCGCTAATAGATCTAATGTGAATGTATGCTCTACGTCAGGCCGGGTGTATTCATTCAGCATAGCACTGTTTATGGAGGAATCTTCGGGTGTTGTGGTCCTATGTAGCTTGTTGTTATTGCACCTTAGTCGAGCTCGAGTTTTGTGTCGCATAGTGCTATCCGTCTCCCTAGACTCGTATTTATGCACTTGGCGTGCTTGTGGCCGATATTCGGTTATTTCGTAGGTATAAGCATTATGGCTTGATGGGTATTTTCTTATTTATTGTCATGTGTGGATCGGGTGGCACGCCGCCATGGGTATGTTGTTTGGATCAGGTTGCACGCCGCAACGGTATCATGTGTGGATCAGGTTGCACGCCGCATCAGTGAGATGTTGAGTACAGTTACCTATACTTATTTCTTTGTATTTTGCTTCTCATTCGCTGAGAAGGGTTCATAGCATCTTTTCGTCTATTTTATTCGTTACGCGGATGAGTAGTTCTTTTCCAGAGTTCGTTCTTCCTTATGTGTTATATTCAAATTGTAGCTTGTTGGCGCACTGATGGCGTCATATGAGATCTTGGTCAGTATTTGAGGTGGCTTATTGCATGAGCAAATTATACTGGGTGAGACGAGGTTATTGGACCTGAAATAAGTGCGATCGGATTTATGTAGGGTATATTAAATGGAAAATGTCACTATTCAGTTCAGAATGAGCTAATGGTTTTTTTCGAGCGGAGGAACTCCGTGAGTTATTGATTTAACGGGTGGTTATGAGTTCCTGCACATCTCTTTCGTCGTTGCAGTATTGTGAGGGTTGAGACCGGGCTTAGATGTGTTATAAGGTATACTGCGGGCGTCGGTTCAGTGAATTTGCAGTTGTTGTGCTTGGAGGAGGTTACTATGGGCAAATAAGTTATGCAGTACATTGTGTGATGTCAGCGTGGGTGCATGATCATGTGTGGGTTTAGCGTGTGGAGATTAATACGGTATACGTATGTTAGAATCAGGTCTTGTAGAGAAATTCGGAGGTTGAAATTTGGTCCTAAGGCTTATTGGCTAAAAAACAAAT
>AWOL01S0005002.1:264374-276317 GCA_000715115.1 Nicotiana otophora | reverse complement strand
GGGAGATCTTCAATCTGGCTTGAGAAAATGTATTCACCTAGGTTGTGGTGGCACAGGTAGGTGCACAAGGTGTTGAGCAGTGATTTTGAGGCAACTCTAGAACAGTTCTTGGCACGTTCGAGGACGAACGTATGTTTAAGTGGGGAAGAATGTAACGACCCGATTGGTCGTTTTAAGCTCTAGTAGGTCGTTCGGCGGTTTGAGATCTTGAGTAGCTTCACTTCATATTTTATTACTTGTACGTGTGGTCGGAATTGAATTTCGAGAGGTTCAGAGTTGATTCGGATGGAAAATTCTCAATTCGGAAGCTTTAAGTTGGAAGAGTTGACCAATGTTTGACTTTTGAGTAAACGACCTCAGAATCGGGATTTGAAAGCTTCAATAGGTTCGTATGATGATTTCAGACTTAGGCGTTTGTTCGGGTTGAGTATCGGGTGGTCCGGGACCATTTCAGCGCTTATTGTGAAAGTTGGCAATTCGATGATTTTAGAATTTCCTAAGTTTGGTTTGAAGTGGACTTTGGTGTTATCGATGTCCATTTGGGATTCTGAGCCTTGAAATATGTTTGTATCTTGATTTATAACGGTCTAGAACTTGCTCGGAAAAGAAAATAGGTCTACGGGCTAAAATAAATTCTCTCTCCCATCAGTCGGTACTATTAGAAGTAATAAAATAGCTCTTTATTTATTTGATGAGAAATGTGAAACGAAAATAACGCTTTAGTTAGATTATCCAAGTACATAACAAGAAACACCACATAAACAACTATTATGTAAGAAGCACAATCCAAAAACAGTGTACTTATAAGTTTGGGCACAGGTGACCATGCATTGCCCTATTTGGCAATTCACCATTTTTATTCCCACCTAGCAAAGCATTCCCATGCATTTCCTCTCCAAATTCCTCCATTTTGCCAAAATAAAATAAGGAAATAAAAAACAGATTGACAACAACAACAACAACAACAACAACCCAGTATAATCCCACTAGTGGGGTCTGGGGAGGGTAGTGTGTACGCAGACCTTACCCCTACCCTGGGGTAGAGAGGCTGTTTCCAAATGACCCTCAGCATCCTTCCCTCCAAGAACTCCCCACCTTGCTCTTGGGGTGACTCGAACTCACAACCTCTTGGTTGGAAGTGGAGGGTGCTTACCATCAGAGCAACCTCTTGGTTGAATAGGACATGTGATATTCATTGTGATAGGAACATACTTTGCTAAAAAACTCTCTCTCTTGTAAAGATATAAAGTTTTATCAAGATTCTTGCTCATATTATTCCACACTTTTTCATCAGATCCGAGAATATTTCGAATGTTCTAAAATTTGTCTGTCACTCATCATTGTCAGGAGGAATAATCACCTATCTCATTGTTTATTTGGTGAAACACTCCTCATATTTACTTAAATGTCATTTATTGCTATTTATTATCAGTTACTCTTCCATTATTGCTCATACTTTATGACTATTTAATGTTTGTTATTCTCAACCCCTTATTGGATCTATCCCACCTTATACACGTTTTCAAAATTCGCATCTAGAGATATTGTCATTACCTAGGTTTAACCTGTTATTATATAAATATAACTAGGTTTAACCCGTTATTACATAAATATAATAGTCAAACATTACTATTGCCAGGAGATGGTAATCAAAAACAAAAAATCAACTAATTGAAAGGAAAACAAGAAAAAGAGAGACGGGTTGAATCTTGCTCTTCTCTTGCTCTGGGTTAGCATCTTTTTGTTAAGCGGCAAGAAAAGGCCGACACCAGCTTGTTGAAATTAAAATACAATTACTTTTGCTGTTGTAGCAATTAATGCTTCATAAGAATCGTAACGGCTTATAAATCATTAAAATTTTGTATACTTTATCCAAGCTCTAAGTAAGAAAAGCTCAAAATTAGAGTTGTAATCTTGTGATTGTAGTATCAATTTTTCAACTGGCACCATTTAAGTTTACAGTTTCTATCCTGCTTAAGTGAATGATACATACCACAAGATGCATAACTGAGCAGAAGAAAGCATAGAAGAGCAAGAATGGAAATCAGCTTCATTTTGTTATTTTGTTGAGCTTGGGAAAATTGATAAGGAACTTTCGCTTAAAAGAAATCAAATTTTAATTGATCTTCAAATGCTTTAATTTGGATTTTGTTACTACTTAAAGTAAAAATAGCACGGGCTAGCCAGTTTTCGAACTGCATTTGCAAAGTCATTGAAAAATAACCACTATTTTGCTGCAATACGGACCGGTCCATAATAATATACTGGAGATTGTGCACTTGTGTATGAATTTCCAACATATTATGTTGGAACTCCAATACGCGGAAAGTTCCAGCATAATATAATGGAGATTGGAGCACTTGTGTATGAACTTCCAGCATATTATGCTGGACCGGTATATTATACTGGAACTTCAGTATATTATGCTGAAATATTTTCGGATTTTGAACAGTGTTTTCGTTCAGATTTATCGTTACATGAAAAGTGGCTAAATTTCGATTACTTTCGAAACTGTGAATATTTTTCAATTATCACTTGTAATCAGGCTATTTTTTAATTTCTCCCATACTTAAAAGCTAGAATAAATCAGATATTCGACCCTTGTTGGGCCTGACGGGCCTAGTCCCAGTGATGGCACCATCATTATACCCAGTAGCCAGTTTTAGGACCAGTTGTTGAAATATAACCAGCTTTGTACAATGTATTTGAGAAATAGCCATAATATAAAAACAATGTATTTGAGAAATAGCCACAATATAAAAAACAATGCATTTGAGAAATAGCCACAATATAAAAAGGCGGCAAGGATCAGGTCCTTCGCTTTTTTTGAGTTTCATGACATTATCCTCGAGTTCGAAACTTTATATGTAGAACTCTAGCGCACACTGATGAAGTTCGAAGTTTTCTGTATCTAGAACTTCAACATAGTGCAAAAAGTCCCTAAAAGATACTGATCAATCTGAAACTAAAAAATTGATTGAAATAATTGTAATTTTAAACGATTAAAATTTATTTAATATAAGAAAAATTACTAATGTTTAAAATCTGAGTAGTAACCACTAACCAGTAAGTGAAATTCATAGTTTTGAAAGTTGAGCAATATGAATTAATACTATACCAATAGAACCTTCTAATGCTACCAAATCCAAGGTTGGGATAATTAGAGTCTCGGCAACTTCACGTTGGATTTGGTTCAATTTTCATCAAAATGTGGGGTTATTTTCTAACTTTTTTCTGATACATTGAAAAGATTAAATAAACGTGAAATTTGTCTAAGCTACATTGCTCAAATCTGTGAGGGGAAAAAACTCCATATGTTTAAGCACTTCTTCTTAAATTAGCAAAATATTTTCCATTATGACCTTTATTTGTTAGAAATTCTGCACATATTAGTAATGTAACTAATATTCATACCCGCGCGTTGCGCGGAGAATATTAAATATAATTTTTTTCATTAAAAAATATTATTTGAAAAATACAACACACACAAAGAATCATGTAAATAATACAGTATTATTTTATGAACATGTTAATACATTGGATATTCATACATTTAAGTCTATCCAAATTCTATTATTTTTTCTTGAATTACAATTTTATTATTTAAGTACTTGAAGAAATTGAAAAAAATTAAGGATAAAGTTTGCATTTAAAATATTTTAAATTTTTTATCATATTTTATTTTTTTCATGAAATAGTATATAATGTTATTATATAAACCCTGATAAATATTGGTACAAAAATATGAAACATGTCAGTAATGATATAGTTAATAGGTTGAAAAGTTACCTGATTTGATAGATATATATCCCTGGAGAATATTTTGGCCGACAAAGAAACTTTGCTATAGTGCACAAAAATTATAGCTACCTGATTTGTATATTGTTCGTAAAAATTATCATTGTATGTGAGAATGCTGAAATCTGCTAGCATAGTTGGATCAAATAGAAATTTTGAGAATAATAGGTTTTTACTTAAGAAGATGTTGGTGATGGAGTTAAGGGCAGTAGTTCCATTTTTTTTTAAAGATGTGGGTTTTGGGGTTAAGTGTTTTTTAAGAATAAAGTCAACGTCTAATGTAATTAAAAATGCCACGTTTCACAATCATATTAGAAAATTAACCACACTAATTCTAAACTAACTAATTTTATTATATTATTGACTTATCTTATCCTAATATTGACAATTGTCTCGAGCAATGCCAAATGGCTTATTATTAGGCTGCCACTTGGCTTGATGTGGATACTTGAAAGAAGAAACCACATAATAATTAAATTATGATTTTAAATTTATTAAAATGATAAATAGATAATATAATATATAATATATAGATACCTCCTTTAATATAACATAGATAATATAAATTTCTTACTTTTTCCAAAATATTTGTTCTTTTGTTATTTGTATAAAATGTATCAATATTTTGATTATTTCCTTTTACCTTATATGAAATAAGCAATTATACTTTTCTTCTATTTTATTTTTAATATAAATATTTAATTTTTATATTTTTTACTTCGTCTAAAATATATGCTCCTTTATTATTTTATATAAAATATATCAATATTTTTAGAATTATTTTTCTACATTATATGGAATAAGCAATTACAATTTTCTTCTATTTTATTTTTAATATAAATATTTAATTTTTATATTTTTTACTTCGTCTAAAATATACGCTCCTTTATTATTTTATATAAAATATATCAATATTTTTAGAATTATTTTTCTACATTATATGGAATAAGCAATTACAATTTTCTTCTATTTTATTTTTAATATAAATATTTAATTTTTATATTTTTTACTTCGTCTAAAATATACGCTCCTTTATTATTTTATATAAAATATATCAATATTTTTAGAATTATTTTTCTACATTATATGGAATAAGCAATTACAATTTTCTTCTATTTTATTTTTAATATAAATATTTAATTTTTATATTTTTTACTTCGTCTAAAATATACGCTCCTTTATTATTTTATATAAAATATATCAATATTTTTAGAATTATTTTTCTACATTATATGGAATAAGCAATTACAATTTTCTTCTATTTTATTTTTAATATAAATATTTAATTTTTATATTTTTTACTTCGTCTAAAATATACGCTCCTTTATTATTTTATATAAAATATATCAATATTTTTAGAATTATTTTTCTACATTATATGGAATAAGCAATTACAATTTTCTTCTATTTTATTTTTAATATAAATATTTAATTTTTATATTTTTTACTTCGTCTAAAATATACGCTCCTTTATTATTTTATATAAAATATATCAATATTTTTAGAATTATTTTTCTACATTATATGGAATAAGCAATTACAATTTTCTTCTATTTTATTTTTAATATAAAATTATGATTTTGTTTTACTATGTTGCTTGTAATTGTTTTAAATTCAATTAAACATGTCTTCTATGCTTAAATTCAAATTGAAAAAAATAACTAATTATTAACAACACATAATGCATAATTTAACTTTTTTAAAAATTTAAATAAAAAAAAAACTAATTATTACCTAACCTAACTAACTTTGTTCTAAAATTGAGACTTTTTATTATGTTGCCACTTTACTTAATATGGTATTTTTGACTCTCCTACTATATATAGATAGATTTCTTACTTCGTCCAACATATTTTTTCTTTTGTTATTTGTATAAAATGTATCAATATTTTGATTATTTCCTTTCATCTTATATGAAATAAGCAATTACACTTTTCTTCTATTTTATTTTTAATATAAATATTTAATTTTTATATTTTTTACTTCGTCCAAAATATATGTTCCTTTATTATTTTATATAAAATATATCAATATTTTAAGAACTATTTTTCTACATTATATGGAATAAGCAATTACAATTTTCTTCTATTTTATTTTTAATATAAAATTATGATTTATCTTTACTATGTTGCTTGTAATTGTTTTAAATTCAATTAAATATGTCTTCTATGCTTAAATTCAAATTAAAAAAAGCAACTAATTAATAACAACACATAATGCATAATTTAACTTTTTAAAAATTTAAATTAAAAAAAAATTAATTATTACCCAACCTAACTAACTTTGTCCTGAAATTGCCAAGTGACTTTTTATTATGTTGTCACTTGGCTTAATATGGTGTCTTTGACTCTCCTATTATATATAGATAGATTTACATGTTGCTTGTAATTGTTTTAAATTCAATTAAGCATGTCTTCTAAGCTTAAATTCAAATTGAAAAAAAGTAGCTAATTATTAACAACACATAATGCATAATTTAACTTTTTTAAAAATTTAAATTAAAAAAAAATTATTACCTAACCTAACTAACTTTGTTCTAAAATTACCAAGTGACTTTTTATTATGTTCCCACTTGGCTTAATATGTTATTTTTGACTCTCCTATTATATATAGATAGATTTCTTACTTCGTCCAAAATAGTTGTTCTTTGTTATTTGTATAAAATGTATCAATATTTTGATTATTTCCTTTCACCTTATATGAAATAAGCAATTACACTTTTCTTCTATTTTATTTTTAATATAAATATTTATTTTTTATATTTTTTACTTGGTCTAAAATATATGTTCCTTTATTATTTTATATAAAATATATCAATATGTTTAGAATTATTTTTCTACATTATATGGAATAAGCAATTACAATTTTCTTCTATTTTATTTTTAATATAAAATTATGATTTTTTTACTATGTTGTTTGTAATTGTTTTAAATTCAATTAAACATGTCTTCTATGCTTAAATTCAAATTGAAAAAGTAACTAATTATTAACAACACATAATGCATAATTTAACTTTTTTTAAAATTTAAATTAAAAAAATTAATTATTATCCAACCTAACTAACTTTGTCCTAAAATTGACAAGTGACTTTTTATTATGTTGCCACTTGGTTTAATATGGTGTCTTTGACTCTCCTATTATATATATAATATAATATGCTTGTAATTGTTTTAAATTCAATTAAGCATGTCTTCTATGCTTAAATTTAAATTGAAAAAAGTAACTAATTATTAACAACACATAATGCATAATTTAACTTTTTTAAAAATTTAAATAAAAAAAAATTAATTATTACCCAACCTAACTAACTTTGTCCTAAAATTGCCAAGTGACTTTTTATTATGTTGCCACTTGACTTAATATGGTGTTTTTGACTCTCCTATTATATATAGATAGATGTGTGGTAGATTATTCCAATTTGCACCAATTTGTAATTTTTACATACTATTAAGTACCCCTTCTTTTGTAACAAAATAAAAAGGATATTATTAAAGAAATTCCTATGAGTTTTTTCTAATTGTCGATTTTGTTTTTTGGTGAATTGTGAATTCGAATGAGTGAGGCAAACTTCAAATTAATTAAAAACAAACTTAAAAGGGTGACGTTAACGTTGTCCTTGAGCCATTTGGGTCCATTTTGTTTTTCTATGGCAGCTCGCTTATTGCGACTGCACGGCCATGGCGCCGCAGGGCAGCTATATTCCATTTTCATCTCCAAATTCCTACTTCAATACTCAACAACTGCAGTTGCTACTACTTGTGACCCGACCCATTTCCTGATGAACTATCTTGTAGACTCTCTCGGATTCTCCAAAGAAGAAGCCATTACAACAAACACTAAGGTAACTCGTTTAAAACCCACTGAAAATCCTCAGCTTGTCCTAAATTTCTTCGAACAAAGTGGTTTAGACAAAACCCATATTGGTAAAATTGTGTCTGCAGTTCCCAAGTTGCTTTTGTGTGATGTTGACAAAACCCTAAAACCCAAACTTGACATTCTTCATGACCTTGGTTTATCTGGTTCTGACTTAGTCAAAGTCATTACTGGAAGTATGTCTATTTTGAAAAACACAGAAATTTCTGACATGAAATCTTGTGTCAGTTATCTTAGAAAAGTTTTGGGTAGTGATGAGAATGTAATGAAAGCTGTTAAGAAAAAACCATGTTTGCTCTCTGTTAAAGGATGTGAAAGATTGAGGACCAATATGTTGTTTTTTCAAAGTATTGGGTTTTCAGATGAGGATATCAAGAAATTCATAGTTCAAAATCCATATACTCTTTTGGCTTGTCCTGAGAGTGTAGAGGATAAAGTGGACAGGCTTAAAAAAGATTTTAATATCTCTCAAGGGTCGGGAATGTTTATCCATGGAGTTGATGTGCTTATTTCGATGAAAAAAGCGACTATAGACACGAAACTTGGCGTTTTCAGGGATTATGGATGGTCTAAATGGGACATAATTAAATTGGTCCAGCTTTTGCCTTATTGTTTGAGGCTGTCACAGAAGAGATTGCGAGCTGCGCTAAACTTCTACATGGGAGAACTCGGTTTGAAACCTGCTTACTTGGCTTCTCATCCGACGCTGCTTATGTTTAGTATGAAAAAGAGGGTTTTGCCTCGCTTGGAACTCATGAGAAGTTTAGTGGAGAAGAAATTATACGATGAAGATTACAATCTGTATACTATTCTGTTGCCATCAGATCCGAAATTTTATCAGGTTTATGTGCTGCCCTACAAGGATATGATACCTGATGTGTGTGAACTATACGACAAATTTCAACAGCATGGAAAAGCCAAAAAGTAATATGCTGCTCGAGAGAGGTTTGGTACTCCACTTCAATCTTGCAATATTGTTCTCGTTGATTCTTTCTGCTACAAATCACTGTTAGCATATACCTGTAAGGTAGTGATTTCTCTCAAATTTTGCAAGTCCTTTTGGAGTTATGTGGTAGAGGATGTTCAAGAGACACAGTCCTCTCGATCTGTATGATGCTGTGGAAGGCTCACGAGTTTAACTTGCTGTTACTCGTATAACTCTGAACTATAGGGAAGAAAGTTCATTAGGAGCTTGAGAATCAAACAGCCAGAATACTGATTAAAAAAAAGATAATCAGACAGCGAGAATTCCGCTGCTTTTATCCTCAAAATGTTCCTCTACCATTCCCCATTCAAATGCAAAACTAGGTTCACCAGCAAGGATTCGAATTCATGACTTGTGCTTCCTAAAACAGAGTGTGATTTAGGATGGTTATTTTAGTCTTATCAGCCTATAGGTTATTTATCTATCAATCAATGCCTCAATTTAAACTAGTTTGGCTTAGCTATATGATATCCATTCCATCTATCCAGGCTCGTTTCATTATCAACCCTAGGTTATCACTGGGTGAAATTTCAACAGTCCTACAATGCCTTAACACAAAGAGCTTGATAGAAAATGTTCAGAAAAGTTCATATTGAGCTCTTGACAATATAATGCTTCCTGGAAACAAAGCCTCTGAATTATTGTTTCTCTCATTTTTCTGTCCGTTTGGTAACGATAAAATCTTTTAGTTGAGTTTAACTTGACTAAGACATCATTTCTTTCATTGCTCCCTACCTTCCCCAATTCCTCAAACAATGTGAATAGTAGGCATCTATCAAGCTTATAGTTGCATCAAAAGAAAAGGGAAGAGGAATTAGTTGGGCTTTAACTGCTGTCCAATGAGCCTTTCTCTGGTCTCTCTTGGATTTCTCATCTAGAAAATTATCTTTAAGAGTTAAGCTGGTCTGATGCAACTAATTTAAAAAGTAGTGTATGTTTCATTAATAGAGTACAACAACAACAACAACAAACCCAGTATAATCCACAAGTGGGTTTGGAGATGGTAGATAGTACGCAGACCTTACTCCTACAGTGAATGTAGAGAGGCTGTTTCCAGTAGACCGTCGGCACGAGGAAAAATGAGAAAAGAACAGTAACAACAAGAAATAACGAGAACAAAATAAAGAAAACAAGGCGAAAGAAACAACATGAAGATAGAAATCTACAATATTAGAATGCAAGACTGCTACTAATAACACTGGAAATGTCCGGAAGCTCGTACCACTACCTATTAACCTACAACCTTAATCCTCGACCTCCACACCTTTCTATTAAGGGTCATATCCTCGGTCAGCTGAAGCAAAGCCATATCTTGCCTAAGCACTTTTCTTCAATAATTTTTTGGCCTACCTCTACCTTTTCTAAGACCCCTTACTGACAACCTCTCACACCCCCTTATCGGGGCATTTGTGCTTCTCCTCTTTACCCGCATTTTGTCCTTCATAGGGGCCACTCCTATCTTGGCCCGAATATCCTCATTCTTAATCTTATCAATCCTGGTATGCCCGCACATTCATCTCAACTTCCTCATTTCTGCTACTTTCATTTTCTGGACATGAGAATTCTTGACTGGCCAACACTCAACCCCATACAACATAGTCGGTCTCTCGGTCTCACTACTACTCTGTAGAACTTACCTTTAAGTTTAGAAGGCGTTTCGTTAATAGAGTATATATAGATATATTATGTGCTAAATATGATGCTTGATGTACAGTCAGACCTCTCTATAACAACGTCCCTATATGGCAATCAATTTTTTAAGTTATATTTTACCTCTCTATAACAACTTTTTACCTATAACAGTAACAACCATTTTTTTTTGATGAAATAAAATTCTTTCATTGCAGGCATCTAGAAGATGCAAAGTTACAAAAAGGAATTGAATTAGCTCCATTACAACAAAAGACTTAATCTGCTTAGGGAGCTAACTCAGAGATCAAGTAAGGATATAACTGAGCTAAGCTAGACTCAGAGATCCGATGAAATCTAGAAGAGGAATTACATTATTTACAGGTGTTAGAGAACTCCAACTAAATAGTTGCATAAGGCATTTGGCTTTGAGAGCGTGTATAGAAGTTGAAAGGCCATCCTATAATAACAACAACCATATTTATAGTATAGCGCTCTTTGTAAAATTACCCCTCTATAACAGTCATATAGAATCTTTAAGATTACTAATAATAATTCTAAAAATATGCACCAATATTTTTCATTAAACAAAGTTTCTATCATGCATAAGATATAAGATTTGAAGATTTGCGCATGATATCTTTTCCATTGGACAAATTCCAAAAAATATTTAGGTAAAAAATTTAACTGTTAAGCTCTTAGATTATCTTTAAGGGAAAGCTATTGGATACCTTTCTGCTGATTTGGACACGAATCTTCGCCAATTCAAGCATTATATCGCCAGTAAGAGAATGAAATCTACGAAACAAGCTACAATTACAAAGTTCTTCCATCAATCTTGAAAAATATTATTTTTTAGGCAACTCATGTCTGCCTTAGAGTTTAAATATTTATATTTTTAGATATGAATCTATTAATAATGTATTAACTTTCTTCAATATATAACTAGTGATTATGCATATCTATTGAGATTTTAAATTTGAATAATAACAATAATTGATTTCTGGATAAATTTTTATCTATAACAACCAAAAATAATTTAAATGCCAAATGCTATTATAGGTGTATAACAACCATTCACTATAAAAGCCAAAAAATATCGGAACAAACAAGGCTATAATAGAGAGGGTTGACTGTACTACGTTTCCCTCTTCCCAATTAAGGAGCTAGGAGCATCAAATCAACAAAACTAAATCTCTAATGCTTGTTACATGTTCACACAGCTAGCTGCAATATTGCTCTACTCTGAAAGCTTTCAGATTCACCCCCTCCCCCTAACCCACCATTTCCCCCTTTATTCATCTTATTTTGGTCACTCATTTTGTTTTTTGATAAGGTACATTGTGTTAATCAAAAGAGAGAAAAAACTCTCGCATACAAGAAGTATACCAAAAAGTAGAGAATTTACATCAGAACATGATTCTCTACAAAAGACGCCCAATCTTCTACACAAGTAGGGGCTATATGTGTGCACCAAAAAGCGATCAAAGATAAAAGACTATTCTTAAGATGTGAAAACAGAGACTCAATCTCCTAAAAAACTCTCCTATTTCTCTCACCCAGACTATCCACATGAGAGCTAACGGGGCGAACTTCCACGCCTTTTGCTTGCTTCTTCTACGGAAACCGGCCCAGCTATATAGCATTTCCTTTACAGT
>AWOL01S0005002.1:254248-264356 GCA_000715115.1 Nicotiana otophora | reverse complement strand
AAAAAAAGCTCCCGCATACAAGAAGTATACAAAAAGTAGAGAATTTACATCATAACATGATTCTCTACAAAAGACGCCCAATCTTCTACACAAGTAGGGGCTATATGTGTGCACCAAAAAGCGATCAAAGATAAAAGACTATTCTTAAGATGTGAAAACAGAGACTCAATCTCCTAAAAAACTCTCCTATTTCTCTCACCCAGACTATCCACATGAGAGCTAACGGGGCGAACTTCCACGCCTTTTGCTTGCTTCTTCTACGGAAACCGGCCCAGCTATATAGCATTTCCTTTACAGTGTTTGGCATCACTCATTGAACACCAAAAAGATTCAAGATTGCCCTCCACAGACCCAGGACACAGGGCAATGCAACAGAAGATGATCAACTTCTTCCCCTTAGCTTTTACACATGTAGCACCAACTAACAAGTGTAATTCCTCTTTTTCTCAGATTTTCAGCTGTCAAGATCACTCCCCTCGCTGAAAGCACACCTTCGTGGGCGCCTTAGGAATTCAGATCGATGAGTATGGAAAAGTAGCCTTCTCTCTCGCCAACATACTTTGGTAAAATGACTTTACGGTGAACAAACCATCGCCACACAACCCCCATCTCCAAGAATCGCAAGATGGATGGGGCATGTCTTGCTCGTATAGCAGTGCTAACAAATTTTGGAGCTTCGAAATTTCCCAATCTTGCATGTTCCTTCTAAAAGAGAGGTCCCATACTACCCCCTTCATGCTCCTTGCGAATCTCTTGGACCATCAATTCCTTCTGGTTTGAAACTCTGAAGACGTGGGGGAAAGAGACCCTCAGAGTATCCTCTCCACACCATCTGTGATTCCAAAAGCTGATTCTACTTCCATCTCCCACCCTGTAAGTGATGTTGCCATAGAAAGCTTCCCAGTTCTTCATTATGTTCCTCCACACGCCACACCTGAACGGTGTTGTGATTGCCTTGGTCCTCCAACCCCCTCCCGTGGAATTGTACTTTTCTACTATGACCTCCCTCCATAGAGCATGCTCTTCTACCCCGAATCTCCACAGCTACTTCCCTAACAAAGCTCTGTTGAATACCCTAAGATCTTTTACTCCAAGTCCACCCCACTTCTTTGGGGAAGTGACTGTCTGCCAATTCACTAGATGAAACTTTTTAGTTCCATCCGCTGCATCCCAAAGAAAATTCCTTTGAAGCCGCTCCAGTTTTTCTGTGATGCTCACAGGAGCTTGCAACAGGGACAAGTAATAGGTAGGGATACTCGACAAAGTGCTTTTGATAAGCACTTCCTTACCGCCTTTTGACAAGTACTGTTTCTGCCAGCTTGCTAATCTTTTTTCAACCCTTTCAATGACTGGATTCCAAACCGTAGTATCCTTATGCAAAGCGCCCAATGGTAGACCCAGGTAAGTAGTGGGAAGAGAGCCCAACTTGCATCCGAGAACATGAGACAAAGCATCTATGTTAGCAACCTCACCCATCGGGAAAATCTCACACTTGCCGAGGTTGATTTTGAGTCCTGATACTATCTGAAACCACTGCAATACCTGCTTCAGACGGGTCAACTGATCCATATCGGCATCACAGAAAACCAGGGTGTCATACGCAAAAAGCAAATGAGACTCTTCGGGCACTGAGCACCCCCGATCAGAGCTGAGAATCCTCTCAAGAAGCCTCCACCCGCCGCACGATCCATCATTTTACTCAGAGTATCCATCACTAAAATGAATAGCATGTGGGATAGCCTTGCCTGAGACCCCTGGAGCTGCCAAAGAAACCACATGGGCTACCATTAATCAGGATAGAGAATCTGACTGAGGAAATGCATAACTTGATCCATCCCCTCCATCTTTCCCCAAACCCCATCCGCTTCATAATGAAGTCCAGGAACTCCCAATTGACATGGTCGAAAGCCTTCTCAAGGTCCAACTTGCACAGTAAGCCGGGTTCTCTATTTTTCCTTCTGGAGTCTACAAGTTCACATGGGAGGACGAAACAGACATGTCAAGAACCTTCTTGAGTCTGTTGGAGAGCACTTTAGAAATAATCTTGTAAATGCTCCCCACGAGACTGATAGACCTGTAGTCTCTGTACAAGATGCGCCTTCTTTCTTAGGCACAATAGTAATAAAAGAAGCATTGATACTTCTCTCGAAAGCACCACTCACGTGGAAGTATTCGATGGCTTCTATCAACTCCCCCTTAATGGTGTCCCAACAGAGTTGGAAGAAGGCCAAGGAGAAACCACCAGGCCCGGGGGTCTTATCACCAGGACAACTCGACACAACATCGTGCACCTCCTCCTCATCGAAAGCTCTTTCCAGCCACTCACTGTCTCCCTCCCCTATGTGGTTGAACTCTATTCTCCCCAAGGTAGGCCTCCAACTAACTTCCTCTTTGTATAAGTTCTCATAAAACCCCACTATCGCCCCTTTTACCTCCCCCTCTCCCTCAATCCTCACCCCATCCACAACTAAGGACTCTATGAAGTTTCTCCTTCGATTTGCAACCGCAACCCTGTGGAAAAACTTGGTATTCGAATCCCACTCCTATAACCAGAGCGCCCTTGATTTTTGCCGCCAACTAGTCTTCTGCGCTATTGCTAACTCCACTATTTCCCTCTTAACCTCCCCCAATTTCGCTTTCTCAGATTCATCTAGCTCCCTCGCCCCTTCCCCTCTATCTAATTCCCCCAATTCATGCATACGCTCCCTCATTTTGACCTCTACCCTCCCGAAGACCTCCTTTTTCCACCTAATAATATCTCCCTTGAGCAATTTGAGTTTCTTCGGCAGACGGAATGAAGGTGACCTTGATACCCCGTAGCTTATCCACCATTCTTTCACTTTGTCACCAAATCCTGGCATTTTCAACCACATGTTCTCGAATCGTAAGGGAGCACGCACCCCCTCCCTCTGCATCCATCTAGCAAGATAGGCAAATGATCCGAAGTCAGCCTAGGTAAAGGAATCTGCAGCACATTCGGCACCAGCTCATCCCAGGAGGGCGATATCAGAAATCTATCAAGTCTAGACCAAGAGTTGGAATCCTCTGCCCTGGCCCAAGTAAACCTTTCCCCTGACAGAGGAAGATCAATGAGAAAGTGATCATTGATGAAGTCAGAAAACTCCTCCATGGCCCTCGAAATCAGATTACACCCTAATCTCTCATCCGGGAATCTAATAGTGTTAAAGTCTCCCCTTAGAACCCATAGAATGGCCCATTCCCCCATAATATTGGCCAGTTCCTCCCAGAAAGACACCTTGGACCCTCCCCCTACCGGTCCGTACACTCCCCCAAATCCCCACTCCACCCCACTCACTCTATCTTTGACGAGAGCTGCTAAAGAAAAAACTCCCTTCCTAATCTCCTTTACCTCCAAGCTTCTATCATCCCACATAAGTAGAATGCCCCCGGCACTTCCCGCTGCTAGGACCCAGTCATATTTCACCCAACTGCCTCCCCAGACACTTCTCACGATCGCATCCGACAAAACTTTCATTTTGGTCTCCTAAAAACAAACTAGGTTGGCACCCCACTCCCTAACTCCCACTTTGATTATGGCCCTTTTGTTTGGGTCATTCATCCCCCTCACATTCCATGAAAGAATCTTAACTTCCATAAGTAACAATAGCCCCCATTTCCCCACCCTCCCTAGCCGAGGTCCCTTTCTCCCTGTCACACACCCGACCCCTTCTCTGATACATCACTACATCCCCTAAGTTATTTTGCTCAACACCTTTACCCAACTCTCTCCCTGCAGCTTCGTAAAAAGACTGTTGCTCAATCTCCCTCAACAGTTCTAGCACCCTATCTTCCTTCCCTTCAAAAGAAACACCTATGAACTTCCCAAAGTTTAATAGTTTATCCTCCATCCAGAAGGACATATCCCCTTCTCCAATCCGTGACGAAATTGGACATGCGTCTTCTGTAAGTACCTTTTCCTTGCCTCTACCGGAGGAATGCAAGACCATAGCATTGCTAGCAATAGGAATTTTAGGTGCCGGGTGGATCTCGTCGTTTCCTTGAGAGGCACCAACCTCTGAAATTAATGCCTCTCTGGCAGGGTAACGTGATCGAGCCCTTGGCGGCATATTAACTGGTATTACTGGCCCGCCACTGACATCAGTTGGGGCAAGCGCAACAATCTCCCCAGAAGAGGAAGGAGCTTGTATTGTAACCTCAGCACAGCTAAGCACAGGGGGCGATGCGGGGGCGATGGAGCTGGGTCCATCAGAGGCGGGGGGCCGTGGAATAACACCACCAGCTTTAGCCGGTGCTGCCCCTGGAGTCGTGGCCGAAGAGGGGCGCATGTCACTAGTGCTTGGTGAAGAAATATTACTGTGTGAGGCATCATTGGCAGAAGAAGAAGGAGCGACTGCTCCCATATGCTTAAGAGCCTTATCAGACGCAGCTTGATATANTTTTCCCTTGTTGAATCAGCCAAGTCAGTAGCCTTTCTTTTATGCGGGATTGCCTGTTGATGCAAGGAATAAGGGCTGGCTTGATGCCAAGAAGAAGCTGGTGGAGGAATAACGGCAGCTAAATCATCTGCTGCACAGTAGTACGTATTAGGCAAATGGGATTTTTCTTTCCTAGGCTGAGGAGCGTAGTCAGAGGTCTTTGGTGCCTGAATGCTTGACTTAGAGCTTGAACTAGGGGCAATCCAGCAACCATTTCAACTGGATACCATCAAGAGGGCAAGAGAGGAGGAGCCGATGAAATTCTTTCGGAGTTCTTCCCCGCTGACGTCTAAGCTCTCAAGGACTCGGATTAGTCAACAGGAATGAAATCTAAGAAAGCTGGTAGCTCGAGCGAGGAGCGGAGCCTAGCCCTATAGCTATAGGCTATATAATATTCTATTTCCTCTGCTTTGAATAGTTAGAATCAAACTCATTGCTCATTCATTAAGAGCTCTTGTCGGTAAAGTAGATCTAGATCGAGAGAGAGAATTGGCTTCTCGAGAATCCGCTGGAGTCAGATCAGTAGGGGAGTTCACACCGGGACTTTCTTAATAGAGAAAGAACCCATACCCTGAACCGGGGAAAGGCGATAACGACCCAGGAAATGGTGAAGTACGTGAATCGACTCCCTCTTCGAGTCCAGACCTTTTAACATAAAATAAAGAATAAGGGACTGACTTCTTTCTTGACAAGGATCCTGAATAAATCGCACATGCTCCAAGGACTTCACGGAATTAGGAGGCACACAGGTGGGTATACCAAGAGAAATGCGGGTAAGCGACGAGGGAAATTGCCTCAACAAAACAAGTTTTTATTTCCAGAAAGATCCCCACGCTGAGGGATGAACCTCGCCAAATGATCTTATGGATCACCCATCCCATCTTTTAGGTTCCATTTGGGCAATATGTATCCCGCTGGGTATGGCTCGTAGTAAACCTCTGTAAGATAAGGAGGATCATAGGGTAGGTAACCTTTTCACCATTCTAAAAGAATGGTACCTTCCAGTAAGCAGGTCTCTTCAGGCACTCCCAAAAGAAAAGAGAGAATTCAATTCATTTTAGCCTCTGAGCGAGGATACTCCAACAAGAAGAGCCTAACCAGGCCCTTGAGATAACAGCCCATACCATAGGGTAGCCCTACAGAGCCAAAATGAAAGGCCTTCATCATAGGCTAGCATAGCAGACAATAACGCGAAATCCAGGAAGGGGAGGGGGAATGAATGCCAAATCTGAAGCAAACCGAAAAGCTAGTTCCCGTGGAGTGAGTCTAGTGCTTCCCTTTAACCTAGAAGCACTCAGTGAGCCTTCAACAATGTCCTTCCTGGCCTGTTGTTTGAGTTGACCGAAGGCGGCGGGTGGAGGGAACCAAAGACGTTGACGATCGATTCCTTCCAAAGGGAGCTGTTGCCGACCCTTACACCATAAAAAGAAGACCAGTTTCCGATCGGACAAGAGAAGCAACTAGAGTTTACTTTTTTGTTAGACCGACACTCAAGACCCAGTTGCGAGCAATAGCGTCTTACACTTTCCCAAAGACCAATACACAAGTGATTCGCCATAGTCTAATCGATTGAGGAGGACAGCCAATGACCGAGCTTGAGGTGGGAATAAAGAGAATCTTCTATAAAGAATCTTCCTTTTATCTCCGCAGAAGGCCTGATTTATGCTTATTATCAATCCTTGTGGGAGCTTACCCCTATGGCTTTAGCACGCCCTCCCTCTTCTAAGGATAAATACCCATACTATTGAACTATAGCTCCCCTCTACGAGATGAACTCAACAGAGAAGAGGGGAGGAGCGCATATTTCTTTTATATTAAAATAAAGAAAGCTTTTTTAGTTTCCTTGCAGCCAGTTACAGGCGAGTCAGAAGCCCTTATAGCAAGTGCTAGCTCTATTTATCCTATTGGGATTGGAGCAAGAGTGGAATGGAAGAAAGAAAGCTGTCCTTATCTTCTCCTCCAACCGCTACCTCCTCCCGACATGAAGGAATGCCCAATAATCCTTCGGGGGCTGGTATGTCCTTTCAGTTCTGGTCTGGGGAAGGCCGATCAAAGAAAGGACTCCTATACTGCCTGGTGTTGATTCGGCAATTTGCGTCTAGTGGGGAGCTTTGTCATCTCAAAGAATAAGCGGATCTTAATCTTAAAGTCGTGGATCTCCTGATGGCGGCTAGCTGCTTTCTGCTCTCCTTATTAGTTTAGTGCCAACTCCGCTAGGTATAGGTAGGGAGTCTTCTACAAGTCGCATTACTGGTCGATGACCTGATTTTGGAAGCAGTCGAGATGCCTTTGCTGGGGGAACCCTTCCTTGCATTCTTTTATTGTATTCGCTTCAATCGCCCATGATTGAGACAAAGGTAGATGAGAAGAAATTCTTTTTCTTTCATAGTCTGCTAATTTTCTTCTTCTTGCATCTCGTCGATACGATAGGTTGATTTACCTTACTAGTCATATGCCCTAAAGGTTTACTGTCTGGATGGTACTTTTCAACAGATAAGCGAATCGCGCTCAAGTGGTGGTTGACGAAATATCTAATCCTCCTTTTCCCTGTCTGGTGTGGCCTTAGATTCCGCTGTCCCTTTCCGCTTCACGCAATAGCACGCTCCGAAGCAAGCGGGCTTCGCCGGTAGTAGCCTCCTGAATTAGTCGACTAGCTTCTTTCCGGCAAAGCTTACCAATCCTACACTCCTTTCTTCTATGTCTGGTGGAGCTATTCCCAGACAGCCTGAGAGCTGAGTGAGGACCTTATTTGAGATGCTTTTTTCCTTCCAAAGCGAAATAATCACTCCTCTAGCTTATTGCGCTCGATCTACATCCTACCTAACTCGATGTTGCTTTTCTTCTTAGACACAGAAGGTTTTTGCTCTCGTATTGCGGGTTTTCCACTTCGTTCAGTTACATTAGGGCTTTATACAACTCTACCTTGGTGATTAAGTTCCGCTTTAGTTGGTGTGAAATGAGCGGATTCTGGGATAGGAGGTCTTGTCGGTATGGAACCTACCCTTCCGGAGTGAAGGATTGTCATCCTATAGCCGAGTGTTTTTAATTTGGTTTAGAGTCGAGTGATGAAGCTCATGATTCTGCCGTTAGTGAGAAGCAAGTAAACTCTATAGCCCTAAACTAAAGGAGCAGGTCAAGTTCGTTCAGCTTGAGGGATAAATTACGTGGCTGACCTGCCAGTCCATCAAATATCGTAGTTTATCCTTAAGAGCAGGAGGTTCCTTGTGTGAAACTTAGATGTTGAAGCACGCACCCTTTC
Source organism: Nicotiana otophora (assembly GCA_000715115.1). NCBI lineage: Eukaryota > Viridiplantae > Streptophyta > Magnoliopsida > Solanales > Solanaceae > Nicotiana > Nicotiana otophora. Next base: position 256,640 of record AWOL01S0005002.1, on the reverse strand, counting down.
TTTATCTTATGCTATGGGTAAGGAATCAAAGGCAAGGAGCCAACCCCAGTTCTTTTTAGGAAGCAACCTCTCCCCTCCCCTGTGGGTTCACCCCTGAGTCTAATGCCTTAACGGCCTTTTAAGCGCCTCTCACAACGGACTCGACACCAATGGGGCGGGATTGGTCATCTTCTAGCTTACTCTGCTAGAACTATTGTGACTTCCATGCTACTAAGCTAATAAGATCGGGAGAAAAAGTTCTTAAAGAATGTTCATTTTATTTGATAAGTAATCAAGGAGCTATGTATATAGCACTCAGATGAGGCTTAGTGAAAAACTAAAGAGAACAGATTCAAGTTAAGTTAGCCCAGGGGTAATCCAGCTACAAATGAAAGGGTAAAGCGCATTATCTTCATTCCACTTCCAATTAGATGTGTTAGGCACAGTGAGATTTGCCAATCCTCTTAGAAATCAATTGAAAAAGAAAATCAAGAGTGCTTAGTGCTTGGTCCCAGATAGCAGCTCCTGATGAACTGCCCAGCTAGGCACGATCGCAGACAGACACAAATGGGGCGCCGCTTGCCTTAGTGAGCTCGAAAAAGAGGAAGGAAGGGGAGGACGCTTTTGCACAAGAACAAAGGTTGAGTCATAGGGGATTGCTTGAGGAAGGCCCACATACCATTCCGAGGGGTCCTCTCTCTTCCTCATTCTATTTCTTACTTATGGATTGCCTTAAGAAAAGCATCATTTCCTTCCTTTTGCTAGATTCATAAAAATTATACCGACCAAGCTGGTTCACTCATTTATAGTCAAAAACTTGGGATCTTCCACCAATTGCTTGCTGGATCAGTTATTTTATTCTGTGATTGTCTTGTGATTGTCTTTAGTGACTCAGGGTTGTGTTGTGAATTATCCATGCTTTGTCATTTGACTAATTTCTCTTTCTTGAATATATGTTTCTCCATTAAGTAACACTCATTCTAGCATCTTATATCAACGAATTTACACTTTCAAACCAAGTGTCAATAAGTTTTTTTGTTAAGTTGAACATTTACCATTAAAGATATTGTCAAGTAGAAGTTCCGAAGACCTTCTCTTAAAATTTTCTTGTGGCTTTCATTTGAATAGGGCTCTTGGAAATAAAATGTCTTATCATTATTGATGTCGGAGATTTTCTTTTCTTTCCAAAGGTCCCACAAGTTGAAGTAATATTAAAACCTAAATCATTTCCCTTTCTTTAGTCTTGCAAGGAGTCACATAAGCGGACAAAGATTTTGGCCAACCCCCTGTGCCATAGATATATCTAAACCTAACAGGTGGTGTTAAATTTAATCAATTCAAGATGGAGTAATGTCACGACCCTGTTTCCCCTCCGTATGACGTCGTGACGACACCTAGTCTCTACGACTAGGTAAGCCTAACATTTGCGGAATAATGAAATGAAAACATAAATTTAACAACTAACTGTAGCAGTAACAACATCACTGGGTACCATGCCGCCTGACATGTACAATAACCAACTATTCAAAATACACAGTGATCCCAAAACCCGGAACATCGTGAATCACAAACTACAGAAGGAAAGTCTAGTGTCTCTATACATCAGAGTCTAACAAAGGAAAAATACAGAAGATAATGGACATGGGAAAGAGTAGAAGGGAACTCCGAGGTCTGCGGACGCGGCAGATATACCTTGAAGTCTCCAAAGCTGTCCCGGCTCACTAATAGTGCTGCTGATAAAGAGCACCTGGATCTGCACACGAAAAACATATGCAGAGAGTAGCATAAGTACACCATAATCGGTACCCAGTAAGTGCCAAGCCTAACCTCGGTCGGGTAGTGACGAGGTCAGGTCAGGGCCCTACTGGTGTATATATATAATAAAACAAGGTAGAATGAAATACTGCAGTAAAATAAAGACTGAAATTTAACAGGAATGAAATTATAGAAGACAACAACTCAGTACACAGAGATAACAACAAGGGATCTCCCGAGATACCGTTTCGTAGTCCCAAACGTAAATGTGTAGTACAGGGGGATCTCCCGGAATACCGTTCCGTAGTCCTAAAGTAAATATGCAGTACATGGGATCTCCTGGAATACCGTTCCGTAGTCCCAAAGTAAATATGCAGTACAAGGGGATCTCCCCGAATACCGTTCCGTAGTCCCAAATGTAGATATGCAGCTCAAACAATAGAATTAACAACTACAACACGAAATCCTACAATTTAGACAAAGTACAAGTCAAGGAAAAGCAGGAATTTCACTAAACATGCCGCACGGAGTTCAGATAAGCAATTAAGACAAGTAGACATGCTATTCTAAGCTAACAAGATACTACACATGCTGATGTAACTCAAATAAGAAGGAAACATGTTATTACTTAGCAGAAATCGGGTTTTTACAACAATTA
>AWOL01S0005002.1:239259-252254 GCA_000715115.1 Nicotiana otophora | reverse complement strand
ACGGAGTTCAGATAAGCAATTAAGGCAAGTAGACATGCTATTCTAAGCTAACAAGATACTACACATGCTGATGTAACTCAAATAAGAAGGAAACATGTTATTACTTAGCAGAAATCGGGTTTTTACAACAATTAGCCCGTGTACGTACTCGTCACCTCACGTACATGGCGCTCACATATCAAAACAGTACCAAATCCTAAGGGGATTTCCCCCACACAAGGTTAGGCAAGCCACTTACCTCGAACCAAGCTCAATCAATCGGTCACAATGCCTTTCCCACGAATATCCGGCTCCGAATGGCCCAAATCTAGCCAAAAGCAATTACATATCATAAATACAACTATAATAGACTCATTTAATTAATGAAATCAATATTTTAACAAAAATTCCGAAATTCGCCCTAAAAAGTTGACCCGGGCCCACATCTTGGAATCGGGTAAAAGTCACAAAATACGAACACCCATTCACTCACGAGTTCACTCGTACCAAAATTAACCAAATCCGATGTCTAAATCCCAATCAAAACTCAGAAATTCGATTAGGTAACTTTTCCCCCATTTTCCTAACTTTTCAATCCAAATCCGAAATTAAATGGAGGAAACAACTATAGATTAATCAGTGTTATGAAGAGCGTGAAGCGAGGAAAAACGACAACCCCCATTTTGCTTAAAGTGAGAAGCGAGAAGCGAAGCGCTCGCTTTTTTGAAGTGAAGCGGAATTTAAAAAAAAAAATTAAAATAAATACTGCATAGACAACACATGTAATTGTAAGCAAATGTTCAATACTTCAATGTAAAGGATATAAAAATTAGAGGAAGGGCAGTTTTTCTCTGTTAAATACTAGGCAGAGAAAGAAGAACCCAAGGATTGGCATCAATTATGAGAAAGAACCGAAGGTTAAAAAACAATTCGCCAACATTTCGCTGCTATTTGGACGTTGAAACAGTGAAAGAAGAAGAAGAAGAAGAAGAAGAAGAAGAAGAAGAAAAAGGAGGAGGAGGAAAATCAGAGCATACCTGTTGTTGTTGTTGTTGATGACTTTAACTTGAAGTTGAAGAAGAACCCTAGTCTAATGCTCTCAGATGCTCGGCTTTAAAACCCTAGTCGCTGTTGTTCTTTTATTTAATAAAAGATAGAACAATTTTGTTTTTAATTAAATAGCCTGGGTCTGTTTAAAAAACAAAGAAGCGGTCACTTCTTTCGCATCGCATCGCATCGCTTGGTCGCTTCTCACTTTTTAGTGGGAAGCGGTCGTTTTTTTATACCTGAGTCGCTTCACCCATGTGAAGTGGGCGTTGAGTCGCTTCTCGCTTAAAGCGAGGAAGCGAGCGCTTTTTTAATCACTGAGATTAATGAAATACAACAACAAACGAGTTAAGAATCGTTACCCCAAAGCTCTCTCTGAAAATCCCTCGAAAAATCGCTAATTCCCGAGCTCCAAAGTCCAAAAATGAAGAAATGAATCAAACCCTCGATTTTTCCTCTTTTCTGCCCAGAAATCTCGCTTCTGCGAGCCTTCAACCTCACCTGCGGAAATTCCATCGCAGGTGTGAAATCACATAAGGGGGACTGGGTCCGCATCTGCGCTCCACTTCCGCTTCTGCGCGTCTATGGCCGCACCTGCGGTCCCAGTCGGACAAGGTCAAAACTGCTTCTGCGGTTCCATGGCCGCTTCTGCGGCGCCGCACCTGCGGCCCAAAATGCGCAGGTGCGATTACACCAGGTGCAGCAGCTCCAGCAATTGCACAAGTCCCAAACTCAATCCGTTAAGCACCCGAAACTCACCCGAGGCCCCCGGGACCTCGACCAAACATACCAACCAATCCTAAAACACCATACGAACTTAGTCGAGCCCTCAAACCATATCAAATAACGCTAAAATCACAAATCATCCTCCGATTCAAACTTAAGAACTTGAAACTTCCAAATTCGACAACCGATACCGAAATCAACCAAACCACATCCGATTGGCCCCAAATTTTGCACACAAGTCATATTCAACATTACGGACCTATTCCAACTTCCGGAATCGGAATCCGACCCCGGTATCAAAAAGTCCACTATGGGTCAAAATCTCCAAAAAATTTATTTTCGCCATTTCAAGCCTAAATGAGCTACAAACCTCCGAAACACAATCCGGACACGCCCCTAAGTCCAAAATCACCCGACGGAGCTAACAGAACCGAAGAAACTCTATTCCGGAGTCGTCTTCATACAGTTCTGACTACGGTCAAAATCCTAAGGCTTAAGCTTCCGTTTTAGGGACTAAGTGTCCCAAAACACTCCAAAAACCAAAACGAAACCTCCCGGCAAGTCACAATAGCTGAAATAGATACGGGGAAAGCAGTTAATAGGGGATCAGGGCTATTACTCTCAAAACGACCGGCCGGGTCGTTACAAGTAAGAAGACCCGAAGACCCTGTTTTAACTTTACACCAGAGTATGCCATATCCTTGGAAGGATTGGTGTATAAGATGGGCTTGTTGTAGTACCAGGTGAATTTGACACCCTAGGCAAATTCCACATCGACAAAACACGAGAGAGATGTTGGGTATATAAGTAAACAAGCGTTAGACCCTAGTGACGCGAATTAAAACCGTGCGGGTCTAGGCCCAAAGCGGACAATATAACTAGTAGGTTGGGCTGTTACATATGGTATCAGAGCCATTCCGCGTGCAACTTTGAAAGGTGGTGGGGTAAACCTCAGCGAGGACGCTGAGTCCCTAAAGGGGGTGTAAGTGACCCTAGGCGAATCCCATATCGACAAAACACAAGATATATACTGGGTGTATAAGTAAACATGTCTTAGACCCTAGTGACGCGTTTTAAAATCATGCGGGCCTCGGCCCAAAGCGAACAATATCACTAGTGTACTGAGTTTTTACCGTGAACTCTTCATATCTGTCGAAACTTTTGTTTGTAGGAGTTACCTGGTACGTAAAACGTTTGCGGTGGAAGATAGTAGGTACCTGGTGGATTAGTAAAAGTGATCAGTAAATAAATACAAAAAAGTGTAATTCGGACAACACTGCAGAAAACCAAGTTCTCTTGCTCCTTGTTGGCGGGGCAGGTTCAGTCACCATTTTTAATTAACTATTTTTTTGAAAAAAACGAGGCATTGTTGTATTTTCATGGTCTATATGGAGAATGTGAGTAAAGCTTGCTGTCAAATAAATTTACTGATCTTGTCTAATTCCAAGAGTAATATCTTCGTGAATGGTTCCCCTAGAACTATGCCCTGTTACCTGTGCTTATTCTTTGAATTTTCTGTGCAGTATTTTGGTTCAACAGCAACTTTTCGCTATTGTGTTGGATGAGGCATGATAGAATTGCAGGGTGGCTGAGGCCTGGCTCAAAGTGGAGGAATCAACAGTTATGGCATTTGATAAAGAAGGGTGGTGACTACAACAACTTTAAGCTGACTCGCTTGTGTCGGGAGCACTTGATCTGCAATTGCAAGTCGTCTCAAGCATGCATTCGTGCAGATTGCAGTTAGATCAACGTGCAGCGTTCGGTCAAAGAAGCTGAAGCAGAGCCAGTGATGCATGGTCTTATTCTATATTAGCTTTTACTAGTTTTAACTTTGTAAGCTTGATGTAACTTTAGTGTCAATAGCTCACAAGCTGGACAAATAGCAATGGCTGGCAATTTTGTCTCTGAGTCGTGAGCAACATTTAGCCCCTGCGGTTACGTACAGGTTTTTGATAATTCTCAGATTTTCAGTTAGCTAGCAGTTGTGATTATTTTTCAGTTACTTTGCAAATGGTTCTAAAAGTGGTTATTTGTCAAAATCATTAATATAGAGGACAGGATTACAAGCAAGCTATCTTCATCAGCTTACCTTTCTCCAATGGCCCAAATAATATACGAGCAATAAATAGGTGTGGCATGTGTCAAAAACATCCAGAAATTTACATTATATTTTAGAAATCATTGTTACTAATTAAAATTTTGGGTCTCAATGTTGACTATAATAGAGCTATTAGTTTAACTTAATGGTTATACACATGTAAATATAACGAAAGTACCAAAATGTAGAGAATTAATTCTTCTCTTTTGTTCCTTCCCGTTATTCATATTTCTTTATTCCTTTTTACTCTTAATAATACGTTTCCCACTTTCTTTTTCTGTGTTTTATTTTTCTTTATTTATTTTCTATTTTTCGTACTCTTTTATTTCGTTTAATTTCTTATTGTGTTTTTTTCCTCTTTTTTTCCTGGCTTTTTGCTTTTCTTTGTTTCTTTTTTGTTTTCCTTATCCGTGAAGAATATCAATTTTATATTAATCATCCATCATGAAAATGCCTATACAATTTCTTATGACGAAAAGAATATGTAAAAAAAATTCTAAAAAATCTCTTTAGAAATAAAATTGAATGGCCATAGGAATTTATTCATTGATGTCCGTATATAGTGGTTTGATCTGATCTTTTTAAATACCGAACGAAACTAATAGTCATTTTTTATTTAAAATAAAAATCACTTCAAATCAAGTGGAAGAACATATGATATCTTTTTCCATAGGTTTGATTTAGTTTTCAGTTTTTCTTGAACATCCCTATTTGTAATAGTAGTAATATTAAATATAAATTTCAAAATTCTGAATCAGTTGAACAATATATGAAACTATTGTAACTTGCTTCTCAGAATCTTTTAGCATACTTTTTAGAAGCTTTAGTAAGAACATCAACTATCTAATCAGATTCATGAGAGATGAGATACTTAGCTACAAGAGTCGTACGTGTATCAAACCTTCACGCAGACGAAATGAAAATCTATTTTCATGTGCTTTGTGCATGAGCTGGCGGAGGGATTTGCAATCAAATATGTGGTACTAGCCCGTTTCGACAAGAGTGGGTTGTTCTAGTGGTGAACACCCTCCACTTTCAACAAAGAGGTTGTGAGTTCGAGTCACCCCAAGAGCAAGATGGGGAGTTCTTGGAGGGAGGGAGCCGAGGGTCTATCGGAAACAGCCTCTCTACCCTAGGGTACGGGTAAGGTCTGCATACACACTACCTCTCCAGACCCACTAGTGGGATTATACTGAGTTGTTATAGCCCGTTTGGACATAAAAAAAATTTCACCTTTTTTCGAAATTTTTTTACTTTTTTTCGAAATCAGTGTTTGACCGTAAATTTTTTAATTTTCACTTGAATTTAGATTTTGAAATTTTTCGAAAATTTGAAAAACTCCAAAAAGCTGTTTTTTAAAATTTTTACTCATATCACACAACAAAACTTCAAAAACAACCCAAAATTATATTCATGTCCAAACACAATTCTAATTTTCAAATACCATTTTCAAATTTTTTTTCACTTTTTTTTGAAATTTACATTTCTTAGGTCCAAACGCCCACAAGATTGTCACAACAAAGAATAGGTGCTTTGGTCTTTATCTTTTCTTTCGATTAACGTAACTCTTCTTATTGACAAGGTTGGTTGCTCTGATGGTAAGCACCCTCCACTTCCAACCAAGAGGTTGTGAGTTCGAGTCACCCCAAGAGCAAGGTGGGGAGTTCTTGGAGGGAAGGATGCCGAAGGTCATTTGGAAACAGCCTCTCTACCTCAAGGTAGGGGTAAGGTCTGCGTACACACTACCCTCCCCAGACCCCACTAGTGGGATTATACTGGGTTGTTGTTGTTGTTGTTGTTGTTGTTCTTATTGCATCATAATCTTCCCCTCTTCCTCTCCCTACCTTGATCAAACTTTAATAATCTAAGTGTTTTTTCTCCAAGTAAAGTGATCTTTGAGAATAAAAAGATTGACTTTGTTTATACGAAGAGCCGAAGAGGGTTGATAATAAAAAAGAGAAAAAAGAGAAGAAAGGAGAAAGTATGAACACCTCTATGTATATCCATCCCCGCTTCATTACTCGAGCGAGACACAATCTTCTACTTTCTGAGGCCACAGAGATCAAATAAGAACCAAAGTAAATGGCAAAAATAGTAATAGACTTGCGATCATCAAGAGAACCACTTTAGTTAGCATTACTATAACCATGGCACAAACCGAATAACTCAGCCGTCAACTTACCATATATATATGCTCGGTCAGTAGTCAAGAGTCATTTAAAAAGATGTATATTAATCAAGTTGATGCGTCTGGATAAACTCCCATGGAGTAAAGGGGCTAAAAACCACAAATCAGTGTAAGTATATGTGTTTACTCTGAATATTTCTTTTGGTGTCACTACAACAACAAAAAGAGCTTTAGCAGCAATATAAAATGGCTTTAGCGGCAATCACAATAACCGGCATTGGTGTTTATCCGTTGAAGCCGGGGTCGGCAAAGTCTTTAGCGGCTTTTCTAACAAAAGCTGGTAAAAGGTATGGTTTATTGTCGCTAAAAATTAATATCATTAACGGCAATTGTTTGCGGCAATTATAATGATTGTTATATCCAATCCAAAACGGCTAATTATACTCCTTTAGCATCCATTTATATAGCCGCTAAATTCAAAATAATTGCCGCTAAAAGTCTGCATCTTTAATGGCAATTGTTTGCGACAATTATAATGGCTGCTAAATTCAATCCAAAACGGTTAATTATACTCCTTTAGCATCCATTTATATAACCGCTAAATTCAAAATAATTGCCGCTAAAAGTTTGCATCTTTAACGATAATTATTTTGTGGCAATTAAAATGGCTATAGTATCCCTTCTAAAAACATCTTAGTTTGCCCTTTTAGCTTCTATTTTAATTGCTATTATGTTTAACTGAATTACCACTAAAAGTCAATATCTTTAACGATAATTATTTTCCAACATTTATAATGGCTGTAATATCCCTTGTGAAAACATCTTAATTTGCCCTTTATTCGTCTAATTTTATAGTTGGAATATCCACCTAAATTAGCGCTACAAGTAACAAGCGGTAATAGCAATAGTTTAGCCACCATTAATAATAGTTACTACATTCGTTCAGAATATGATCCAAATAATAAAATATTTAATATTAATTCAAAAAAATATAATATATCTCATTAAATCTTAACAAAAGGAAGTACTAATAAAAGATGTTAATGTCACAGTAACTTAAAAACAACAACAACAACAACAACAACCCAGTATAATCCCACTAGTGGGGTCTGGGGAGGGTAGTGTGTACGCAGACGTTACCCCTACCCTGGGGTAGAGAGGCTGTTTCCAAATGACCCCCCACCTTGCTCTTGGGGTGACTCGAACTCACAACCTCTTGGTTAGAAGTGGAGGGTGCTTACCATCAGAGCAACCCACCTTGTCTTCACAGTAACTTAAAAAATAAACTTATATTGTTTGAACTAAATAACTAATATCATTATATAACTAATCCAAACGAATGATAGTCTTCAAATGATTTCCGCAACTTTTCATCATTTTGAAATCTTCTACCCGCTAAATTATCGAACATTAAATTGTATGACCTGAAACTACAAAATAACTGTGTCAAAAGATGAAATATACGCCCAATAAAAGGAAACTACCGAGACAGAAGCCAGTAAAGGCTAGCATTTGCTTGATTCCACACTGAAAGAGCTAACATCTCAGTTGTACAAGCTAATACATATACATGGGAAAATGTTTAGTAACACTCATAAGGCAACAACCAGATTTAAAAGAGATAAACTGATGATGTCTTTGTGAGAGCAGTTTGATGAATTAGGAATGATTCAAAATAAACTTGAAACAGGTCAGGTACTAGGGGTGCTTATCAGCGGGTTGGTTGGATATTTTTGCTTTAACGATTCGATTTATTGATTAGGATTTTAATGTGATAGATCATTAATTCAACCAATACGATATTGGTTGGTTCGATACGAAATTAGTGGTTATCATTCGATTTATATGTTAAATCAACAAGATATGCAAAGCTATGTCTCGCCTAAAATGAAATATCAAAACAATACTGCCTTTTTACTTAAGAACGTTGGTCCCCTACGTCTACGTGACCAAAGTTCTTGTATAAATGAAGTATCTAACTGTTATCTAAAGTGTAAGGTGTATCTAACTGTTATCTAAAATGTAAGGTGTTTACTCGTAGAATGATACAATTGAATTTATACGTGGTTTATAGACAAGTGAATCGATTTGATCCTAAAATGATAAATAAATTAGATAAGAATGTAAGATTTAGCCTTGAGATCAAGATAAAACAGCAGAAATCTTGGTTTCGGAAGCAGAGCTTCCGGAGGCAGTAAGAACAATATTAATAAGCAAGAGGATAAAACAGTATTAAACTTTTGAACAGAGTATAGTATATGCTTGTCAGAAAATTCATATCCCTTACAATGACTGTAGAGCTCACTATTTATAGTTGCACCTAGGGAACAAAGTCCTAGGATCAAGCCCTTCTTAAATGACAATTATGAGGGCCATTGAAAAATGTGTAACGGTGGGCAGTGAATGCCATATTCTCTGTAACGGACCGTGCACTTAATGCAATAGAATATTCTCCATTAAATGCTACCGGGTGGCAGGTATTTAATTCGCCTTTATGAATACCATTCTCTTCGATGTCATTGCCTTCGGACCTGATTGTCTTCTGTCTTCGGCTCCACGTGTCCCTTTATCATGCGAGCATTAAATATGAACATATTTTACCCAATACAGATAGTCATCATGCTTTCCGGTGGCATAGCCTTGTGTCACCGGGAAGTTGGTAAAGATACCTTTCTTGGCAAGAAATTCTCTGACCCCCTCCGAAAAATTTCTGACGGTTGATTAAATGCACGTCTCTTCGCATTTAATGCCCCGAACACGCGTCATCCCATGATTCAACAATATATTTGCCGGTTGTCGAGGTAATTATGGCCATGATTTTAGCCGCCTATTTCTTTACTTATACGTATCAAGCTTCTCCATTTACACTTCATAATTTTTCAAACTCTCTTTACTCAACTCATACTTGTCTTCAACTTTCTCTAATCTTCTTCTTCAGAAAAAACCCTTATCTCCCTTCTGATAACAATGGCCCCTTCTTCCAGAAATCTCGGTTCCTCAAAGAACAAAAGTAGTGCTGCTGCTGCTGCTCCTCCCACGGTAAGCACATTATTCCAAGGAAACTCATCACAACTAAGGACTTCGAAGAGAAGTATCTTTCCGCTAACCCTCGCACATGGGTTGTTGGCATGTATCCTTCTTCCAACATTCCAGCTATGAAGGAAGACTGCCGTTGCCATGATTTAAGCACCATCGCTTCTGACCTGGCGGAGCGGATATCTTTACGCAAGAACGGTTTCATAATTTTTTTACACGTATCCCTTCACTTTGGGACCGTTCTCCTTGAGCGGGGAGCTTGACTCCGTTATCGTGGAGCTCTGCATCCGTTACCAGGTATGCCTGGTATAGGTAAATCCTTCTTTGTGGAGGACAGTCGCTTGTCTTCGGCGTCTATGCCAGGGGACGGGAGAAGATCTATCCTTGGCTCGATTAATGGACCTTTATTTCGCCAAAATTTTTCGCGGGGGAATGATAAGTTTCAGCAAACGTGGCCACCATACTTTGCTAACCAACATGGATGATGACAACGACCGTAGGTGGATGGAATGATTCGTTGCAGTTGTCAACAGGGACATCATTCCGTCCACAACTCCATCCTTTCCGGAATTATGGAACCGGACTCGTGAGTTCACCGTTTGTCTTTTCTTCTAGTTAAAGATCACCCCATGCTGTTACTGATCCCTCTTCTCTCACTTATTTCAGCAACTCGGTGGACACCACATAGGATTGAAGGCTTGGACTAGTGGGTCTAGAAGATTCTGGATGTCACTACACCCGAGACCCGCACGTGGAAAGAACTTACCCTTAAATATGGGTAGAAAGCCAAAAATCATGGTAGGTTGAACTTATCTTGGTTTTATTTCTTGTGTAGGAAAGTTTTTAAACTTTCTTCCCTATTGAATTCAGGTCTACCGCAAGGCTCTGTTACCATCCTCGAGGAGGATATTTTGGCTGATCCTAATGATGCGGCGAGGTTACTGTAGGAGGCTTTCATCCGAACAGGTGTCTCCGGGCCTGCTTCTGGTAGAAGGCCAAAAATCATGGTAGGTTGAACTTATCTTGTTTTTATTTCTTATGTAGGAAAGTTTTTTAACTTTCTTCCCTGTTGAATTCAGGTCTACCGCAAGGCTCTGTTACCGTCCCTGAGGAGGATGTTTTGGCTGATCCTGCTAATGCGGCGAGGCTGCTGCATGAGGCTTTCACCCGAACAGATGTCTCCGGGCCTGCTTCTGGTGCGAGTGCTTCTTCTCGGAGTCCTCGGCCGGAAAACAAGTAACAAAAAAGGAGATGTTCCTCTGCGGCCGGGGAAAAAAATAAAAAGACTAAGAGTGTAACGGCCAAGACATCCTCAGATGCCGTAGTGATGAGTGCTGTGCCCGAGCCGTCCATAGACACCGTGGTGGTCGACAACGATAGGGGAGACAGTGATGAGGGAGCTTCTCTACATAGAAGATGACAACCTTCATCAGCTCAATAGAGTGCTCAATCTGTTGGGTTAGTTCCGCCAACCAAAGACAATGCCTCTACACTCTAGGAGGAGTATGATATGGTGGAAGATGCTAACTCTCGCTTCCGACCAGTCGTCGTGCCCGGTACCGTGAGGTTTAGTACCGGGTCCCTTCCTTCTTCAGCTCATGAGCAACCAACAACCAGCACTGCATTTGCCGCAGCTGCTTCTCAACCTATAATACCATCAACTTCATCTCCATCTTTGCCAACCTTGCCTTCGCCACTATCAAATGCTACATCATCTCCAACGGTCGCAGTCGCCCGAGAGGAGGATGTCCCTCTTCTCCAGTCCCTAGTTAATGGGAATTTGGGGCATAGTTATTTTGCCCTCTCCGAAGATCCCAAAGGAGGAGGAGCGTCACCCTCTAGGTTTTTACAAGATGCCATCTGTTGTCCAGACCGGTGAAACTTGCTAACTATCTGAAGCCTCTAGCTTCAGAAAAAGATAGGAATAAAATCCAATCTCTCTCGGGAGAGTGCTTGTTGAATAATGCCATGCACAACGCAGCGATAATACAAACTTTGCTTCTTCTGTTGTTTCTTCTATCTTTGTTATGGCTGGGGTTTTAATTTATACTTCTATTTTGCAGGCTAACATCCTCGCTTCCGAGGGCCTTCAAAGGTTCATTCTTGATAAGGAGGAACTCACCTCCGAGCGTGATCAACTATTAGCCAAGCGAGACCAAACTGCTGCTCTCCTCTCAGAATTGGAAGCAGAACTGTTGAGGCCATTGAGTTGGAGGCTCGGTTGCAACAAAATGAGCAAGAGGTAGTGACCCTTGGCCAAGAAGCCTCCATGTTAAGGGTTCAATTTGAAGAGGCTAGGGCCAAATGGGTTGAAGTCCATAATGTCATTCTTGCTGCATCTGATCGTGAGACTGCCTTTGCTGAAAGATTGAATAATTTGGTGGCAGCCTTAAACTCCAAAGTTAAAGAAGCTACCGTTGTCGAAGAGAAGTATGCCAGATTGGAAGAGAGGCATAAGAGGGTCATTGAGACAAATAAAGCTTTCAGCTCCACTGTTCGTGACCTTGATGTCAGCTTTTGGGCCACTAGATCCAAGCGGGATAAACTTTCTACCGAGGTTGACTGACTTAAAGAAGAATTTCAGCGCCAAACGACTTCCCTCATTATTGAAAAAATATATTCTATGTATAGCATGAGGAGAAAAACCTTGGAAGAGTCCAAAACGGGTGTCATTGACTTCGATGCCGAAATCGCTAAGGCTCGTGAGCTGGAGTCAACTGCCCAAAAGGGTCTTCCGATCCGGCCTGATGCTGCCGACTCTTCTGGTTCCGGTTTCGAGTTCTATGGAACTGAAGAAGAACCGGAAGGTGATGATGCTGAAGGCCAAGATGGTGAAGGCCAAGATATTGAGTCGAAGACGGATCCACCAACTTCTCCTGGGGGTGCAGATGATTCTTTTCCTCCGGGTTCCGGAGATGCAATAACTTAGATTTTACTTTCTTTTCTATATTTTTGTACTCGTGTTTCTTGGCATGTTTGTTATAAATAGAAGTACTTTTCGTTCAAGTATTGTGCAAGCTTTTCTCTTTGCATATTTTGTTTAACTATTCTCGCAAGTTTTCCGCGCCGAGATATGCGAGGCTTCGAGTGTGTTTTTTCCTAGATAGTATTTGGATTCTGGGCATAAATTCTTTCAAAATCAACCCTTAATTATGAGGGTTTCATAAGAGACGGCCCTCTTATGTTTACGGTGTTCTTGAAGAGTACGTCTCCTGTTCATTACGGCACTAGCATTTGAAGTACTTGTTTAACTTTTAAATGATAAAATTAATTCATCGTTCAAACAAGAAACAAGATAAAAATAAAAGGACTTTACATTATTCCTTCCATTTTCAAAAGTACATAAGCATTCGTTGTGCTAAAAAGAAATTACCATAACTTGTGGCTAATTTGTACAACTTGTTTCTACGGGGCTGGCTGCGCAGTCCCCAATCCCGATGATACAACTTTGTTTCCAAGTTTCGTGTTCTCGGTCGATATGACAGTCATTGTTGCCGTATTCTTATATCATTCCCCCAGTGTTCGAATGTGAAGACTGTAAATTTGAACGCTGGAAGTCTTGTTCCTTCAAAGATTCCACTAGTGAATAGTTAGATAATCTTTAGTTCGATAGTAAACTTCACTTCCCCTTAGGAATTTATGCTATCGAGCCAAAGATTATCTAACAATCCCCCAGTGGCTTGCACTTGTGAACGATCGGGTAATCTTTGTCCGACAACAAACTTTATTTCCCGGTAGGAACTTTGTTACCGAGCAAAAGACTTTCTATCCGCTCCGTAGTGGCTCGTTGCTTGTATGCCTTGTTGTTGACGGCCAATTTTGACCATCCCTTTTAAAATTAATTTATTTATACTTAAATATTAACAATGAATGGTTTGAAAGTATTTTGCATCAATAATTATTTATTTTTTACAAGTTAATTAAATATTAGTTTTGAAATTAATAACCTAGCAGTAGTATTATGTAGTTACATATATATAT
>AWOL01S0005002.1:175183-237408 GCA_000715115.1 Nicotiana otophora | reverse complement strand
TATTATTTTAACACTATTAAAATACTTTTAAAATACACCATAGAGGTTTTATAATTAATTTAATGAATTACTTCTCAAATTTTGATTAATTAGATTACTATGTTGATAATTCAAAACTAGTGTTATAATTAAGAAAATAAAGTATCTTATAAATAATTAATTACAATAGTTAGTAGTATATTTGATATTTATAATTTTACTACATTTTATTAAAAATAAATAAGTTTATTTAAGTCAATTTTTAAAGGGTTAAAAACTAAAGGGCTACAATTGTAATTCCTTAATTAAATACACAATGGCCATTTCTTAAATTAAACCAGGTCAATACACGAGCCCAGTCCGAAAATTACCCGGGTCCAATTCTCTCCCTCTCCACTTTGGCAATCCATGCCATTCCCATTGAACCAATGAGATCGTGCCACGTCACCTCCCCATAACACTCACAAAAGAAGCACAGTGAATCCAAGTCGTCCGTTTCTTAAATAAATGGCTCACAATTTATCTCCTCTTCCCCTTTAGTTTAAAAACACTCGCCCAGAGACCTCACCTCCACCGTCAAAACACTATAATCTGACGGCTACCAAAATTCCTCTTCAAAACCCTTAAGTGCCCGAATTATCAGGGCCGTTGATCATTAGATCCAACGGCCCAGATCTCGTCTCCCTATCTTAACCTAGAGACGACTCCCCTTCTCTCTAACCCTAAATCATTTCCTCCCATACTCAGCCTCCCCTTCTTTTCTTTTCCTCTCTACTCTCTCAACTCCCATCACCTAATCAATCAAGAAAACCTTGCACAAATTCGTGCAAGGTCTCAAATCACTCAGAGATTCATCCTTACTATCTCCTGCATCTGTGCTTCCAGCTGAACCCTATTTCATCGTTCAAGTTTGAAATCCTCAAATCCGAACCCTAACCCCAAAGATGAAACCTTAAATCGCCTGTGATCTTTCAAATCCATGGCCTGCATGGTTATCCGTTTTGCGTGTAGTTCAAATCTTGTTGTTCTTTCTGTTTTCACCGTTTAATTTCAAAATCCCTAATCAAGGAGTCACAGATCAAAATTCGAAACTTGAATTCGTCTGATTTTCTCTCATGACCTTTCAAATCGAACCAAGCATGAGGACATTAGCTGGCTTCATCATTGATATTCGATATCCAGAGGTCAAATGCAATGAACTATGGGTATTAGGGTTCCGACCGATAGTCTCTCATGCTTCAACGGTCGATCTCTCATTTTCCCATGCCCAGGTAATTATCTATCACTATTTTTCACCGATGCTCGTCTCTGATTTTCACTCGATTATGCTTTGATCACCACTCCACCGTTATTCTCCACTATCAATTTGAATCTGGAACCCTAATGCTTCACAACCACTACAAATAGGGACTTTTAATATTCTTACCTAACAGACAAACAATATACAACAGAAGATACACCACGAAATCACTTAACCAACAAAGAAAAAAATATCAATTTTAGTCTTCAGTAGTAAAAAACCAAGCTAGGGTTTTCCAACTAGCTTCTAATTTCTTTCTGATTCTGAGTTTTACACTGGTCGAAGTTTGAGTTCTTGATTCTATACAACTAAGAAAGAGTCTTTGTTTGGTTTGCTGCTCAAAAGGAGGTTAGTACACCTCCACCCTTTCTCTTTTGACTGCTTTAATCGAATATCATGAACATGCCTACTGATTGGCACTCAGTTCTCTCTTTGAAACTGCACTCAGTTCTCTCTTTCCCTGTTAATCTGAATTGAATCTGGTCTTGGAGAAACCTCTTGTTGTTACTGGTTGAGTACAATAACTTGCCTATGTCATTGTCTGAATCTTTACTGAGGATTTCAAAAGGGTCCAAGTAGTATTATTAACCTATGTGTGTGCTAATGACAAGATCTGATGTTAAACTAATCTGTGATCAATCTATTAGGGCAATATCATCTGTATCCCTAAGCTGTTGCAGCTATAAACTATGTGCTTTTATCTATCTATGAGATGTGTGAATCTAGTTTTTTGGTTCTTTAGCAATAATAGTATAAGTGTTCCTGTCCCTATGTGTGCTTGGAAACTTGACCTTTAAACCTATTCAATATGTGTTTCATGCATTTAATACTGGAAACATAGTCATGAAGAATAAACTGTTTCTATGTTTCCTCTATTATTCTGTTAAGAAATGGTATGCTTCTATGGTAGGTAATATCATAGTAGTTGGTTTATATTGAAAGAGCCTCATTGGCACTAAAACCTATAGAGAACTATGAGTCGTTAGTGGTTAGGGGTATTTGGGAGTAGAGTTTAACTCTAGGTTGGGCTGTTCTCCCCGGCACGAGCATTACCCTGGGCCTCGAGACCCTTGGGGGACTTTGAATTGTCGGGGGATTTAAAGGGGGCATCGACCTTGAGTGGAATTCTCTCCTTTGCCCTTGATTCATTGACACCAGTTATTCTCTTTGAGTTTAATGTTTAAGAACAACGAAAGGTATTCAATGTAGATCATTTACTATGCATAACCACCACATTAGTATAACCTTCTTAGTGTTTAAATATTGTTACTTATTTTCCCTTTATTCTTTGCTTGCAAGTTCCTATGCATGATCATGTATATGATATTATCTTTCTAATGATTTTCTCTTTTCTTTTAAACGTGTACGATGATTTGGGCATGCTGAGGTTTTTAAGAACTCAGGCTCAAGTCCAGCTCTATTATGTCTCAGAAGGTCCAGAGTTAGCTGTTGCTCATCCCTGTATTGCTGGGCCTGCCTCTTTGAGGCCCAAACACTAGAGTTATTTCTTTCCCTTCACTCCTTTATTTACTGTTCTTGTTATCCTATATTTTCACTATGTCATTATTCTTTACTGTGTTCCTGTTGTATATCTCACATGTATATAACAAGACTATATTGGATCGAATGCTTTATTTTATCTTTTGATTCATATAAAAATAATTTAGGTAACCCTTAAAGAACCTAGGATTAAAGAAGCATTATTTAGCAATTAATTCTACATTCGCTAATTATAAGTTATTTATATTATTAATTCATCATGATTTTCTAACCCCTTTAAAAAGAAAAAATTTTGAAGTCCAAAGGCTTAACAAGAGATGACAACTCCTCTTTCAAAAAAAGGGAAAACCAGATTTGAAACGCAAGTTTGACCTTCTAAAGGGAAATCAACTCATTTCGAAAATAAGGTGTGGCCGCCCCAAGTAAAGATTTTCAAACGTTTCCTTCAAATATTTTAAAAAAACCAAGGTATATCTTAGGCTTTTTTCATGACACTTTCACCCCATTAGAGTAATATGAACTTCCACGCTTTAGGAAACAAAGTGCTTTAACTTAGCTTCTCGTTTACATGTTTTCACACAAACATCATATATCTTTTAAAGCTCTTTTCAAGCATATATATACTAACATTATTTTTTCTAAGATTCTTCTATAAACTCATACCTCTCTAAATTACACTCTTCTCTTATAGGTATTGTCCCCTAATATATGGTAAGCTACACTTTTAAGCACTAGTTAAGCATAGTACAAACAATTAGTCTTAAATCTAATCTAAGTCCTATGGAGCTACCTCAGGTAGATTTTAAGGGGTGTATAACACCTTCCCCTTAGAAGAACAAGAAACCTTATCCATAATCTCACCGATTAGCGGACTAATAAAGAATATGACCTTTAGTAATTAAATAGGTATCCTAGTATACCTTTAAATATTAGGTGGCGACTCTCTTTCATCAACAACAGAGAAACCACAAGTTAGATCTTGTTTTGACTAGTGCAAAATAGGGTGCAACAACATGGCGACTCTGCTGGGGAATTCACACTTAGTTCTGACCTTAGCAAACTTAGACTGAATTTGGCACTTAGATTTGCTTGTACATTGCTTTAACCGTATTTAAATTTGCCATTACATGCTTACCCGCTTTATTTGCTTTTTATGCTTGCTTGTGATCATTCTTATTATTATTACACCCTTGTCTGTTACCGCTTTACATATACTATTATCATACTTCTTCCTATCGAGTCTTGGCTGTACACTATCACACACAATAGCACGCGAGGGTTATATTTTACACCCCTCCGAACCTTTTTTTCAAAACTCTTTAGTTTCAGAGAATTGCTTTGTCAGGTCAACTGATATAACTTCTCGCAGTCTTCAGTCCAAATCAAAAGTAGGAAACACTTTACTCTAGCAAAATATGTCATATTGTATAAACCTTAGGTGAGTCGGTCTGTGGCATCGACATACAATTAGGAAAACCACCCTAATGTCAACAAGTCATGCACCCAATGACATGACTTTTGTGGAAAGACGAACAAACCTGACGAGAAATGGGAATCAGAAATGGGAGAGCCACACAAGTTGAAGCAGAAATGGGAATCAACCACTTCAAAAATTCTCCTGACGAGCAAACACTTACCAAAACTTTTCTTTACCCATTTCAGAAATGGGAATCAACCAAAATATCCCCGAGATCAATATGGTGATGGGAGAGCCACACAAGTTGAAGCAGTGGTGGAAAAACATCTGCCAAGAAAACGGAGATGAGATTCGGACACACCTAGGGGCACTAAGCTCTAGAGTGTTCTGAGTTACTTTCCTTAAAACCAAGTCTCTTACTTTGAAATAACGGAGGTTGGCTCTTCGATTATAATATATTTCCATTCTCTATTTTTATGCTGCCTTCCTTATATGCACCAAGTCCCTGCGTTCGTCGAGCAGTTGCAATTTGACCAACATTGCTTCATTATTTTTCTTTTTCATCCGCCCGGAAATACCTCAAGGTAGGTTCCCCTAATTACACAAGGATCAAGGCTTCTGCTCCGTACACAAGAGAGAAAGGAGTTTCCCCCGTGCTTGATTTGGCCATTGTTTGGTACGCTCATAGTACTCCTGGCAGCTCATAGGGCCATTCACCTTTGGCTGCTTCCAATCTCTTATTGAGATTTTGTTTAATCACCTTGTTTGTCGATTTTGCTTGACAGTTTACGCTCGGATGATAGGGTGATGATGTGATCCTTTTGATTTTTAGGTTTTCAAGTAACTTGGTGACCTTTGAGCCATAAATTATGGCCAGTTGTCGCAGGCTATCTATTTTGGTATCCAAATCTGCAAATTATATTTTCCTACAAGAAATCTACCACTTTGCGTTCGCTGATCTTCTCATAAGGACCTCTTTCAACCTACTTTGAAAAATAGTTAGTTAAAATCAAAAGAAATCTTACCTTACTGGGGGCCGGTGGCAGCAGACCAACTATATCCATCCCCCATTTCATGAACGGCCATGGTGACAAGACTGAGTGTAGTGGCTTTGCTAGTTGATGTACCAACGGTGCGTAGCATTGACATTTATCACGTTTTTAAACATAAGCCTTGGCATCTTGTTCCATCCGAGGCTAGTAGTATCCTACCTTAATTAATTTTAACACTAAGGAATCCACACCTGAGTGATTTCTGCAGATCCTTTCGTGGACTTCTCGCATAACATAGTTAGCTTCGGAACCTCTCAAACATCGGGCCAACGAGCCTTGGAAAGACATTCTGTACAATTGACCTCCCTTGAAGCTATATCACGTTGCTTTAGTGTGTAGCGCCCGAGATGCCTTGGGATCTTTAGGCAATTTTCCATATTCGAGATAGTCTATGTTCTCATTTCTCCAGTCTCAGACCAAGTTGGTCGCATTTACTTCGTAATAGCTATCTACGTTCAATACCAAGTGCATAAGCTGTACGACCGTACTGGAGTCCGATCCCTTCATTTTCGTGGACAAACCCAGATTGGCTAGTGTTTCTGCTTCCGCATTCTCTTCCCTATGGATGTGCGTAATTGACCATTCCCTGAACCAAGCGAGCAGAGCTTGCACTTTCACTACATACTATTGCATGCATTCCTTTTTGGTTTCGAAGATCCCGTAGACTTGATTTACTACCAATTAGGAGTCGCATTTGATTTTTATGATCTCGGAGTCCAGTCCCCGGGCCAGCTCGAGTCCTGTAATCAAAACTTCATACTTTTGCTTCATTGTTAGTTAGAGGAACGGTTCTTATGGCCTGCCTTAGGATTTATCCCGAAGGCGTGCTGAGCCCAGACCCCTTTACGTTGGAAGCTCCATCTGTGAACAAGGTCCAAACTCCCGATGTCGATTCCGACAACATCACTGCTTCTTTGGTAGCTAAAGGTAACAGTGCCGTACTGAAATCAGCCACAAAGTCGGCCAAAACTTGCAACTTAATCACAGTCCTTGGTTTATATTCTATATCAAATTCACTCATTTCAACGGCCTATTTGGCTAGCCTACCTAAAATTTCAGGTTTGTGAAGAATATTTCGCAGGGGAAAAGTGGTCACCACGACTATTAGATGACACTGGAAACAAGGCCTTAGTTTTCGAGCGGCTACTACGAGAGCTAAGGCCAATTTTTCCAGATGTGGGTAGCAAGTTTCTGCTCTTATTATAATTTTGATAACATAATAGATAGGATATTGCGTACCTTCTCCCCCACGGATTAAAATGGCACTTACCACTACCTCCAAAACCGCTAAGTAGATCAACAGTTGTTCACCTTCCTCCAGTTTTGACAGTAATGGAGGACTTGACAAATACCTTTTCAAATCCTTCAAAGCCTGTTGGCATTCTGGAGTCCATTCAAAGTTGTTATTCTTTTTGAGTTGTGAAAACAAATGATGGCATTTCTCCGAAGACTGAAAAATGAACCCGCTCAAAGCGGCCAGTCTCCCTGTCAATCTTTAAACCTCTTTCACGCTTGATAGCTGGTCCAGGATGTCTTCAATGGCTTTCGGGGTTAATCTCAATCCCCCTTTGCGACACCAGGAATCTCAGAAACCTACCAGAGCAGACCCCGAATGCACACTTCTCAGGGTTAAGCTTCATGTTATGCTTCCTTAAGATGTCAAAGGTTTTTTGCAGGTGTTTAAGATGATCACCTGCATTCAAAGACTTAAAAAATCATATCATCCATGTAAACTTCCATAGTTTTACCTATTTGTTTCTCAAACATTTTTTTTATGAACGATGTTTTTTCTTGATCCTCCGGGTTCATCTTGATTTGGTTGTACCCAGAGTAAGCATTGAGGAAACTCATTAACTCGTACCCAGGCATCAATCATTTGATCAATGTTTGTCAATGGGAACGAGTCCTTTGGGAACGCCTTATTTAAATCCTTATAGTTTACGCACTTGCAAAATGTATTATTTTTCTTTGGAATTACTACTACGTTAGCTAGCCAGTCAGGATACTTTACCTCTTAGATTGAACCGATATGAAGCAAACGAGTTACCTCTTTTTTGACGAATTTGTTTCTGACCTCGGCAATATGACTTTTTTTCTATCTTAGCGGAGGGATGTTGGGATCCAGGCTTAGTTTGTGCACGTCCACTTTTGGCGGGATACCTGCATATCCACATGTGACCACTCAAAATAGTCAACATTAAATTTAAGAAATTCTATAAATCCAGACCTGAGCTTGGGGTTTAGTCGTGTCCCCAAGTGGAACTTCCTCTCCAAGAATTTTTCGAACAATGCGACTTGTTCAAGTTCTTCCGCTGTGAATTTTGTTGCGTTTGTTTCTTCTGGTACCTCGGAATATCTTGGTACCTGACAGGATAACGACGACTCCTCCCCCGGTTAACGATAGTACCATAACCTCCATGCTTGGTTTCAATCTTTAACAATCAGGTGATTAACATGTTACGCTTATATAGATTTCCCCGTGGGATACTCTCCCACGACCTTTGGCACCAGGTAGCAAAGTCTGCACATCCATACCAAAAAACTGTTCAAATTCTGTAAAGCAAATCAAGAATCCACAATTCAATATACCAAGCCTATTACACAGAACACCGTTCTCAGGCGACACTAAAGAAAATGCCAGCTTACTCTGAACATCTGAATTCTCCCCTTCTCACCCGAGCTCGTGACATTCTTTTTAACACTGAACCGCAACCATGATCCTCACTTTCAAATTCTCATGCCGCTTACTGCACCTATCATGCTGGTACGCGAGAATATATGAATTCATCATAACCCCTGAACTACCAGTAGAATAAATACTTCATTAGCTAGAAACCTTCCACTTAGCTCGTTTCAGAAGATCCAATACAACACGCAACTGAATTCCCAAACCGCAGAAAATACAAACCTCAAGTCGTGGTCTTTTGAAAATCCATTTACACATAACAATGCCATTAGAATTAAATACCTCCCCAAATTAATCAAGTTGTGGTGGCTGTCAAGCCCGCGCGTACAACCACAAACCACATGTATAACTTCACATGCTGAAGGAATTGATCTTTGCCACAATCATGCTGATTTAGCCATTACTAACCAACCCAACTACTTCTAATTTACTCTCGACTTGCCTTAGTAATGATAATAGATCTATTCAAAAATGTAACAAACCAAATCCGCACTCGTCTCGAGTGACCCACATCACGAAACCATATCGTCTCAATACTCATGAACCATCTCATACTCTCCTTATGCGCACAATAACATCCCCAACTAGTACATTCATTCTGCAAGACCTTCCGCAAATCCAAAGCTATTTATTCCTTTCCTCCAATACTGCACCGCATACCCGATGATAGCATAGAAAATTCCAATTCCCGTTCGTAATCCACTACGAAAACTCGATCCTTAACCACACAACAGAGCCGAAATCCTTAGGCATTGCACTTTAATTCTTGAACCCACTAGGACCTTTGTTGAGAGTCACCCACTCTGACCCGATCCTGAATATAACCAAACTTTAACACTCTGCGAGCACATGAACACCCTCTAATAAAAAAAACTGACTGAATTCTTTTCCTTGTACATTACATCCAAAAGAAGCACAAACTCTGAGTCTTCCCAAATCCTGCACCTCAAACGATAAGGCGAAGTATAGCACACATTCATCAAGTTCCTTGTTTGAATTACTCCTGACATTTCCTTTTTTCTAGTCATAATTAATCCACCAACGCATCGATAACCAGAAACTGCACAAGCAGACAACCACACGATCCAATTGTAGCCGGTGGGGCTCCCCCACTTAGCTTTAAGCTACCATCACATAATGTAGAACCCACAATGATTCCTCCTTCTCAATTACCATGATCCCGTACCGTTAACCTGCCAAATTTCTCGAAGTCTTTTGTTACGATTTTCATGAAACATTTTGAATTATCGGTCACAATCACATATTCGATTTCTTACCGGGTAGCAAGTAGTATTCTTCGCAGAAGCTTCGTTAACATCACGCAACTGCTAACCTACCCACAGGAGATAACTCACCTGTGGAATTCCATGCCGACATCTTTCAACTGCGCTGAACTGGTTACAACTACCACGAAATCAGTAAACTCTCCTGAGCCCATGCTCGCCCACTAAATGTAAAAGTCCGTTCATTCCCCATTGACATCAACTAAAATTGCGACAACACATTCCAAACTCGAAGTCATGTTGCATCCCAACGATAATCAAGTTTTTCACACCCCTCTTCATTCCAAGCAAACTCTTTTCTGCCGTATTCAATCTTCCTCAGTATAGTAACCACCATCCCAAATAATATTCGTAGACCAAATCACCTTCCATCACGATTCCCCAAACCGCTCTAAACTCTCTCAAAGCACATGGCTATCCTACCACAGAATCTATACGATACTCTGCCACTCCCACTTCGGTCAAACCATCTCCTTTAAGAAACTTCTCGACCTCCGCTTCTCATACTTGACCTACTAGTAATTCATCCGCCACGAGAAACCTCCCGCCATGTCCTTCCTTATAGTTTTGACGATCTCGAAACACACACTTCAATTATGCTCGCTAGTCAAAGATAGTATAGTTTAATATCGTATCCACAGACATTGGAGTTAAATAGTATTTTCATAGTTTCTAGCTTGATTGCTATCCAGGAGAATCAACAATTGATATTTATATGATTAATAACTAAAATTCATAAGAATCTAGAGCTATTAACTAATGACTATTGCAACAAAGGTAAGCAAGGAAGTTATCAGTGGGAGAAAATAGGGGTTGATAAGATATATGCAAGATAATTGTTTGGGATCTAGCTCTAGGTAATTCACTTCTAATGTTTAAGTGAGTCTCTAGAATTCACTCAATTATCACTTCAAACATTTAGTAGAAATTCCTCTCTCGATTAAGTCTCAACCTCACAAGATGAACCAATTTAAGCACGTGAAGATATGCAAGAATGCATAGTGGATTGGTCTTTAGAAGAACCTCTCTTGATTATTCTCCTAACTAGGTTTAATCAATGATTCAACTAGCCTCTTTCGATTACTAAGAAGAATTAATGAACTAAACCAACAATATAATGCAAAGATATCACAAGTTATGCCTCTCTCGATTACATGAACTAGTGAATATAGATGGAATACTTAAATCATCCAAAAATGCTTCAATACATAAAACTAGAGTTATAATCTACAAACAATCATCAATACACACAATCCTTCAAACCCTAAAGAGAACTACTCCATAGACATGGAGCAATTCATCACAAATATGTTTAAAGTAAAGGAAAACATAAAACGATCCAAACTCGGGTCTTGAGTGAGGATTGAATGATGAACTCCTTGTGCTTTTGCTTCTCTAACTCCTCCTTAGCCTCCCTAGGTCTCCAATGTGTCAAAAGTCCCAAAATAACATTTTTCCATGTATATATACCAAGTAGGGTCGAGCCCAGACGAAAATACCTTTTCCTGCGTGAAATAGGACAACTACTCTGTAAAAATTGTACAGGCGCGCCGCATGAGGAGATGCACCATGCGGGGCATTAGTGGGGAAATCTAGAGAGTTGAAATCTGTCAGGCAACCGGAAAATGTACAGGCGCAACACGCCACGTGCCGCCCCACGCGTCGCGCTAGTGTTGTTTTCTCAGAGTACGGCTTTTTCTTGACTTTTTGATATCCAAACGTGGTTTTCGACCCCCGAATACGACCCCGGCTTAATTTCTTGGGCTTTTACTCAGACTTCAAAGCTCCAAATCACTCAAATTCATTTTGTAACATCTACATAACTCGGAGTCACTCCTACAAGACATAAAACACACATTCAGTGCAAAACACTAGCAATTAAAGCTCAAACTCAATTAAAATGCAGTAAATAAGAATGCAATAAGCGACTAAAACACGAGATTATAGCCTACCATCAACACCCGACACTTAAACCATTGCTCGTCTTCGAGCAATCAAACTACACTTTATAAAGACATGACCTTTTTCAAACAACTCTCCTAACTCATTACACCAAGAATATTTAAAATAGACTAAGCACAATAGTGTAACATCTTGCCTCAAGATTTGACTCAAAAGCACCACACATTATTTATAACCCTCTTACTTACTCTACCATAGAGGTCAAGCATTACCATTCCTTCGTGAATCAAGTGCCCTCACACAACAATAGAATTTAAAAATAATTAGGAACTCAGGATAGAAAGAATTCGCTCACTCTCAGAAATAATATTCATATGCCACAAAAGATGAACCATAGGCTTGCCCATAGTCTACTACTATACTAATTGAGCTCATTCTGTCAAGGGTCAAGTAGGACCTTAATTGGTTGTAATGTAAGCTGCCTGACAGGTAGGATACATTTATATATAAGATTGACTACACCTCCTTAAGAACTTTAATACATACATTTTAACATTCAAAACTCCACACTTATGTCAAACCATACTCCACCTTCACATCAATATACATTAACTCCCTACTTCTTTAAGCACAATTACATCAAGAGTTACCACTTATGAAAGAATAATTGTACAATAATACAATATTATTTTCCCTTTTTTCTTTCTTTTTCAATTCAAGTGGCTCTTACTTTTTCAATACATTGCACCTTTCTCCTTATTTCATTAGTTCCACTCAAAAGCCAAACCAACCACCTCACACTTCAACTTTTACAAAGTTCATAGTAATTTTAAGTGCTCATAAGAGGTGAAAAGGTTCAAATAGATGGTCAATTCAAACAAATGGGTAAGGCTTGTAATATGGTTGCCAAAGAAATAATATTACAGGCTCAAAGGGGTTAACTAAGATACATAATAATTAGGTGGGTAAAAGCTTATAACTGGCTCAACAAAGAAATGCCTAAATCACTTCCAAGACTGAATAAACTACTATTTCGCTTTGTAAACACACAAGCCAAGTTCTAGACATCCAATGCAATGCACAGAATAACACAAAATCTCACACACACATGGCACATAACTTATTCAAGATTGGATTCATCAAGACACTCTAGTCAAAGTAGTTAAGCAAGTTTAAGATCATACAATTTAAGGTACTTATACAAAAGTCAAAAACGGAGCCTAAGCGTCACAACTAAAGCACTTACTATTCTCAAGGTATAATAAAATTAAGAGATATTGTCTTCAATTCAAGCATAAGGTTTCCTACTCCTAACAAAATTAAAAACTAACTATACCTGGTTCAAACAAAATCCTTGGAAAAGAACCACGACACAAAGAAAACCCAAGGGAGAATTATTACACTACCTAACAAAAGAACTTCTTTTTGTCTTTTTCTTTCGACTTTAATCCCTCAAGAAACCCGTTGAATAATATACATAGTCGGGAAAAATCATTTTTTTTTCAATTTTTACATTTTTTGTTTCAAAATATTTTCTAACTAACACATATACATACAACATACAAATATCCATCACCCTATACTTTAAGTTGTGGCATGTCCCCATGACACACAATTAAAAAGCATAAGGTACAGGAAACTCCCCTGAATCTCTAGTCGGGGTCTGGGTGAAAGTCGGGATCCATTCCTCGCCTTCGATCCAATGCGCACATCCACGCCGATAGTTTCTTCTCAGCCTTCTTGGGGTGCACCCCATACTTATCTTTCTCACTCGGTGCAGCCTTCTTTTTCGAGACCTTCAGTTTCCACTCAACACTTGCAGTTGGCTTCTCCTTTTTAACCGTCGTTTCTACATTCATCTCAAAAGTTACAGTCTCCTCACCCACTCTAAGCATGAGTCTTCTTTCGTGTATATCTAAGATTGTTCTACCCGTTTCTAAGAATGGTTTTCCTAAGATGAGAGGGACTTCCTTGTTCTCCTCCATATACAGTACGATATAATCTACAGGAAATACAAACTTATCTACCCGAACTAAAACATCTTCCACTATCCCTTCAGGTATTAAAGTTGTTTGGTCTGCCAGCTGCAAAGATATTGGCACCAACCTGATCTCTCTAATCTCCTTCTCTAGCTTCCTGTAAATAGACAAAGGCATTAGATTAATTAATGCGCCAGAATCACATAAAGATTTGTCAAAATTAATAAAGCCTAAAGAGTAAGGTATAGTAAAACTCCCTGGATCTCCACACTTTTGTGGAAGTTTGTTTTGCAAGATTGCGCTGCAATGCTCTGTGAGCTTGACCACTAATATCTCTTCTATCTTCCTTTTCTTTGTAAGGATCTCCTTCAAGAATTTTGCATAAGCTGGCATTTGTGAAAGCACTTTCGTTAATGGCAAATTTACATTAACTTGTCTCAACATATCTAGAAATCTCTCAAACTGCTTGTCCAGCTTTTCTCTATACATCTTTTGAGAGAATGGTAGAGAAGGCATGTGCTTGCTCTCTTCATTAGATTCCTCCCTTATTGAAGTTTCCGCCTTCTTCTTTTTCTCAACTCCCTTCTTGCCTTTCTTCTTCTTATCAACTTCATTTTTCAGCTGCTCCCCAATTTCTTTTCAGGTACCACCTCTTTTTGGATTGGAGTGGGATCTTTCAACACTTGCCCGCTTCTCAAGGTCACAACATTCACTGTTTCTTTGGGATTTCTCTCGGTATCAGCTGGAAAAGTACATGGGACTCTCTCAGATAATATTATTGCTATCTGTCCCACTTGTCTCTCCAAATTTAGAAATCCAATGCCTAATTCTTTGATAGCTTCCCCGTGAGCATCTAACCTCTCATCTGTCTTGATAATGAAGGCCTTCATTAGATCCTCTAGACCAGGCTGAATAGGCTGTTGAGGTTGAAATTGCTGTTTTTGCTGATTTTGGAAGCCTGGAGCTCCGTGTCCCTAAAATCTGGGGTTGTTTTGTTGCCATGCATTTACAGTACTCCCAGGTGAACTCTAAGAAAAATCGGGGTGCTTCTGACCCATTGCATTGAAATTATAATTCCACACAGCATTCACTTCCTCAGTGAAGGCTTGACACTCATGAGTAGGATGTCCTCTTCCACAAATATTACATGCTATATGAGGTTCACTTTGTATCGAAGCTAAGGTCAACCTTCGTATTTCTTTTTCCATTACATCAAGTTGTACCTGCATAGATGTGTTAGATTTAACTTGGTGAACACCAGTTGATGTTCTTCTTTCAGCACTCTCAGAAGGCCACTGGTTTGCATCTTCAGACAACTCATCTAGAATTATGACTATCACCTCTGGAGTCTTCTTCATCAACGGGACTCCAGCTGCATTACTCAATGTTCTACGTGAGGCTGGTGTCAATCCATCCCAAAAATTATGGAGTTGCATCCAGAGTTCAATTCCGCTATGTTGACACTTTCGAACTAATTCCTTAAATCTCTCCCAAGATTCAAACATAGTTTCAATATCTTTCAGGCAGAAGTTATGGATTTCTCTTCTAAACTTGCCTGTATTAGCTTAGGAGAAATATTTATCAAGAAATTTTCTAGTCATCTCCTCTCATGTTCCAATTGATCCCCGGGGCAAGCTTCTAAGCCACTGCTTAGCATTGTCTTTCAGGGTGAAGGGGAATGCCCTTAAGTACACTGCATCTTGTGACACACCATTATATTAAAAGGTGTTCATAGTCTCGTCGGAGTCCATCAGATGTGTGTTTGGATCTTCGTTCATCTTCCCTCTGAAGACACAACAATTTTGAAGGGTTTGGAGCAACCCTTGCTTCAATTCGAAATTGTTTGCTGCAACTGGAGGTGGTCTAATACTTGATAATCCTTGGTTATAGACCAGTCTAGAATAATCACCAAGTGGTCTCCCAGCCCCGAGAGGTATAATTTCGAACTGGTCTGCACCCAAGGGTTGATTCTGAGCTATTCTCCGAGCCCTCTCCTCTTCATAAACAAGTTGTGCATTTCGAAGAGCTGCTTCCTCAGCATCTCATGCAGCTTTTTCTCGTTGTTGGGCTGCCTCTCTTGTAGCCAAATCCACATTATCATCATCTCCAGCCATAATTTCTTTGGTTGAGGATTGCCCAACCTTCACTATATTCTTGTGGAGATTTCTTTCCTTCCTCAGCTATCACAGTTATTTTTCTATTTCTGGTTCCTATGGTAGCACTTCCTTGGCAGAAGATCGAGTCATGAACCAATCTCACCTGTAGCCTGCGCACAGTCAAAGAACACCAACTGTAAAAGGGAAAAATAAAATAAAATAAAACAAAAAATTCTTGAATTACCACTACAAACTATTTCAAACACTATTGGTTGCCAATCCCCAGCAACAATGCCAAAATTTGACGAACTCGGAATACACACTTAAATTATACTCGCTAGTCAAAGATAGTATAGTATAATATCGTATCCACAGGGATTAGAGTTAAATAGTATTTTCGTAATTTCTAGCTTGATTGCTCTCCAGGAGAATCAACAATTGATATTTATATGATTAATAACTAAAATTTACTAAGAATCTAGAGTTATTGACTAATGACTATTGCAACAAAGGTAAGCAAAGAAGTTATCAGTGGGAGAAAATAGGGATTGATAGGATAGGTGCAAGATAATTATTTGGGATCTAACTCTAGGTAATTCACTTCTAATGTTTAAGTGAGTCTCTCGAATTCACTCAATTATTAGTTCAAATAATTAGTAAAAACTCCTCTCTCGATTAAGTTTCAACCTCACAAGATGAACCAATTTAAGTACGTGAAGCTATGCAAGAATGCGTGGTGGATTGGTCTTTAGGAGAACCTCTCTCGATTATTCTCCTAACTAGGTTTAATAAATGATTCAATTAGCCTCTTTCGATTACTAAAAAGAATTAATGAACTCAACCAACAATATAATGCAAAGATATCACAAGATAATACTCAAAAGTCAAACCTTAGTCAATTTTTCCAACTTAAAGCTTCCTGGTTTAGAATTTTCTTTCCAAATCAACTCCGAAATTCAATTCAGACCACACGTACAAGTCATAATACCTGAAGTGAAGCTACTCAAGGTCTTTAACCACTGAACGACGTGCTAGAGTTCAAAACGGCCAGTCGGGTCGTTACATACGAGGCATGGTAAATAAACGGTGTAAACAAATACAGGTACGTGGTACGATCCTCCTTTGAACAGTAAACACAAATTCTCAATTTCGGTTACCTACTCAATTGGAGTATATGTAAAATAGTCCTCGCCGGATAGGTCATCAAAACTCAATCAGGAAAACTCACGTATACGTTGGCTTCTTGTCAAATATTACGCAGGATTCTACCGAGGCGAACGACCCGATTCCATAAGAGTGTTTCATGAAGTTGCCAAAGCGAACGGCCCGATCCCATAAGAATATGATATTGCCGAGGCTAACGGCCCGATCCCATAAGAATATGATACCTAATACTGCCAAAGCGAACGGCCCGATCCCTTAAGAATACGATATTGCCGAGGCGGAAGGCTCGATCCCATAAGATTGTGGTACATAATCCTGCCGAGGCGAACAACACTATCCCATAAGAGTGTGTTACATAATCCTGCTGAGGCGAACGGCCCGATCCCATTAGAATAAGAAGCTTTAATGAGTCCTTCACCTCACTTACGAATATACATGTGAGTTATGAAATTTAAGGAAGCTTTTCAATGAAAACGCACAACGCGAGAGAAATTCGTAAGGGAAGCTCAATTATTCTGTAGCTAATCAAGTAGCTCGTCAAATCTCTACAATAGCGAGTCTATCACTCTACGCAAACCTAGTCTCAGGTCGTAACATGAAATAAAGGAATTTAACAGGTAAAGATAACTCAAATAGTACAATTAAAACATGGCTCTACCCGAACAAAATCAGGAATCCTAGAATACGCACGGACACTCGTCACCTCACACATGTGTAGCTCCCACAACATGTAGCACATACTAGAAATAACACCTACGGGTAAATTCCCCCTTACAAGGTTAGGCAGGAGACTTACCTCGCTCCGATGTTCCATAACCGGCTCCAACGCCTCTCTAACACCTCAAACCATATGCACATTGATCCGAAACTAATCAAACAAACATGAAAACTAATAAAAATATGCTCGATGGTAATTAATTAAATTATAACAATTCCCAACCCCGCTCGAAAGTCAACAAGGTCAACACTCGGGAGCACGTGCCTAGATTCCAAAATATTTCGAAGATAAACATTACCCATAATACCACGAACTCAAACATATAATTTATTCCTAATTTCATTTCCAAAACCGTGGCCAAAATCCAAAATTATCAATTCTAAGTTTCTCTTAAAATTTCACAATTTCCATAATAGTTCATGCATAATTCCGTATATAACTCATGTATTTAACTTGTAATAAGAAGGAATCACTTACCTCACATTGCTTGAAGAATAACTCCTCAAATTAGCTCCCTAAACTCGGCCATCCAAGTGAAAAATGAGAGAAATGAGAGCTAAGTCTCGATTTAAAAGAACCCCTCTTCCCAACTATATTTCGCACCAGCGGCCACACAATTGCACCTGCGACTCTGCACCAGCGAAAAAATCCATCACAGGTGCAATTCCCTCTTAGCCCAGGCAAACCCGCTTCTGCAGACCAATTTCGCTCCCGCGTGACCGCTTCTGCAATCAAAACCCCGCTCCTGCACACTCGTACATGCGGAGTACTTCCTCTTTTGTGACTCCAGTCCGTCCAATTCATTTCCACTTCTGCGGAATA
The DNA here is from genome assembly GCA_000715115.1 of Nicotiana otophora. Lineage (NCBI taxonomy): Eukaryota > Viridiplantae > Streptophyta > Magnoliopsida > Solanales > Solanaceae > Nicotiana > Nicotiana otophora. The sequence continues at coordinate 219,510 of AWOL01S0005002.1, read as the reverse complement.
TTCTTCGCATCTGCGGGCTTGCAAATGCGGAAATTTCCTCGCATCTGCGGCCTTTCCAAACTCCAGTCAACCTGTGCTTATGTGACCACAGACCGCACCTGCGGCCAAAACCTCGCAGGTGAGATTACACCATAAACCTTAAGCTTCAGAAATGCTTGTCCAAAATTTGATCCGATTCCAATCCGATTCGCACCCGAGACCCCAACCAACCATACCAACGCATCCTAAAACATAATACGAATTTAGTCGAAGCCTCAATCACACCAAACAACATCACAACTATGATTCGATGATCGAAACCTTTCTTTAAACCTTCAAACTTTTAAACTTCGTTGAACGCGTCCGAATTACACTTAAACATCCCAGAATGATGCCAAATTTTGCGTGCAAGACACAAATCACGATACGAACCTATTCCAAGGCACGGAACCCCAAACGGACAATGATAACATCAAAATTCACTTCAAAACAAACTTAAGAAATCCTTAAACTTGCAAAATGCCAACCTTCCATAATAAACGCTGAAATGCTCCCGGGCGACCCGATACTCAACCCGAACATATGCCCAAGCCCGAAATCATCATACGAATCTATTGGAACCTTAAAATTCCGATTCCGAGGTCGTTTATTCCAAAGTCAAATCCTTGGTCAACTCTTCAAACTTTAAGCTTCCGAATTGAGAAATTTCCTTCCGAAACAACACCGAACTTTCCGAAATTCAATTTCGACCATATGTACAAGTCATAATACATGAAGTGAAGCTACTCAATGAATCAAAATGCCGAACGACACGCTAGAGCTCAAAATGACCGTTCGGATCGTTACATTCTCCCCCACTTAAACTTACGTTCTTCCTCGAATGTGCCAAGAACTGCTCTAGAGTTGCCTAAAATAACTGTTGAACACCTTTTGCACCCACCGTGCCACCACAATCCAGGTGAGCACATTAGCTCGAGCTAGATTGAAGATCCCCCTTTTATTTTAGCCAACAAGCCTTGGGGCCAAATTTTAACATCCGGAATTTTGTACTAGGTCTGATTCCAACATACGATCACCGTATCAATCTCAACCTGCTGTACCAAGTATGATCTTACACCCATGTTAAAACCACGCAATGCACCGCATAATTCGTATGCCCATAATAACATCCTCCAACCGTAGAAACTGCAAATTCAATAACCTGATGCCCGTAGTATAACTCATATGTGCATAAGCCCTAATCTAACCCTCGCGATACTACAATGATGAAAACGACGCGTAAAAGCTCATAATCACCTTCCAAACCAATAAATCATGGAGTCCTCCGTTCAACAAGAACTCTTGCCTCATTCTGAACTGAATAATGACATTTTCCCTCTATTATACCTTATATAAATCTGATTGCACTGATTCTAGGTCCAATAACCTCGCCTCACCCAGCACATGTTGCTCAGGCAATAAGCCACCTCAAACACTGACCAAAATCTCATATGACGCCATCAATGCGCCAATAAGCTACAACTTGAATATGACATATAAGGAAGAACGAACTCTGGAAAAGAACTACCCAGCCCGCATAACGAATATAATTGCCGAACAGATGCTATGAACCTTTCTCAGGGAATGAGAAACAAAATACACAAAAATAAGTATAGGGAACCATACTTAAACCTGATCCACACATGATACCGTTGCGACGTGCAACCCGATCCAAACATCGTACTCGTGGCGGCGTGCCACCCGATCCACACATAACAATCAATAAGGAAATACCCATCGAGCCATAATACTCACACTTATGGAATGCTCTAATATCGACCACAAGCACGCCAAGTGCATAAATGCGACCCTAAGGAGACGGATAGTGCCGCGCGCTACAAAACTCAAGCATGACTAAGGTGCAATAACGACAAGCTACACAGGACGACAACACACATGCGAATACTCAAGCCGTCTCACAACCCACATTGCATAATATAGTATTACAGAGAATAGCCGATGACAGGAATAACATCCAACACCCGAAGACTCCTCCATAAGAAGTGCTATGCTGAATGAACACATTTGACTTGGTCTGATGTAGAGCACCATTCACATTAAGTCTACTAGCGGACCTCAAGCTGATCCCGATCATCCCATACTGGGCCACTAACCTTCCAAGGATCCATAATGACCCTATTCATGACACATAAGAGCAACCATCAAATCCAGAACAAACTCCCACAGTCCACAACCAAAGAAATAGAGCACCTCTTAGTCATAATCTCTCCCATCGGTGACAGTACCAAAATTTGGTTCTGGATCCGAAGATTCGGTCCTGAAGTCGCAACACACAACCATCTCGGATAACTTCCTCTTAGGTTCCATCTCACCACACCGCGCCTAGAGGCAAAACAATGAAGACCAACATGCTGATGAGCCTCAACACATTCAATCAAAGACGGTGACAACACAATATTAATAAGAATTCCTCTAAATTTAAAATTCTCAAATCTCGACCGTAGGCAACACAATTACTGGGCTGAAATGACAGAACACCCCTCCATATGGCGACAATAATAGCCCACTCGAATACGCAGGGAGAAACTTCCTGCACCACATCTGCAGTACCATTACAACTCCTCGAAGCCCAATTGATAGCAAGCACTTCCACATCGTATAAGAATTAGAAGAAAGGGAATGAAGGCATAAGCCTTAACGGAATCAAATCGCACGACGAGGAATCAAGAAGGGAAGTGCTCCTAACAGTCCTATAGCCTCTCGAAGATAAGTACAGACGTCTCTGTATCGATCCGCAAGACTACTAGACTTGCTCATGACTCGTGAGACCTAAGTGAACCTATCGCTCTGATACTAAGCTGTCACGACCCAAAATCCACTATAGGTCGTCATGGCACCCAACGCCGTCGTTAGGCAAGCCAATGGTGAACTATCAACTTAATTATTTATTTTATTATTTATGAAATCATCAATCTTATTAGATAATTAGAATAAAATATGGCACTTATAGAAACCTATGCTTTTCTTTACCGAATTCCGAATATAAATAAATCATAAAGTGAAATAATAATAATAACTTAGACTACAATAATGAACATCCACTATAAATCCCTAAAACTCGAACTCACAAGTGCATGAGAAACTACTAAAAGGTACAATAACAATGCAACATCTGTCTGGAATACAAGTTAGAGAGGCCGATGTAGTTAATTCTGATGGAGACTCTGTATGCTGCGAATTGTAACATGGGATGTAGCTCACTGTAAAGTCCCCGCAATAGCCGTGCCTTTGCACCCTAAAGACCACCAGAAATATATACATGCACAATAAGTGCAGAAGTGTAGCCTGAGTAAGTAAATCAACACGTACCCAGTAAGTATCTAGCCTAATCCCGGAGAAGTAGTGATGAAGGGTCTACATCGACACTTACTAATGGTCTAATAAATCAAATACAATAGAAAGTAAGCAAGTATGAGGCATGGTAAATAAATGGTGTAAACAAATATAGGTACGTGGTACAATCCTCCTCCGAATAGTATACACAAATTCTCAATTTTCGGCTACCTCCTCAACTGGAGTATTTGTAAAATAGTCCCCACCGGATAGGTCGTCACAACTCAATTAGGAAAACTTACGGATATGCTGGCTTCTTGCCAAATATTACGCATGATTTTGTCAAGGCGAACGGCCCGATCCCACAAGAGTGTTTCATGAAGTTGCCGAGGCGAACAGTCCGATCCTATAAGAATATGATACTGCCGAGGCGAACGGCCCGATCCCATAAGAATATGATACATGATACTGCCGAGGCGAACGACCCGATCCCATAAGAATATGATACTGCAGAGGCAAACGGCCCGATCCCATAAGAATGTGTTACATAATCCTACCGAGGTGATACGCCCGATCCCATTAGAATAAGAAGCTTTAATGGGTCCTTGACTCCACTCACGAATATACATGTCAGTTATGAAATTTAAGGAAGCTTTTTGATGAAAACGGACAACGTGGGAGAAATTCGTAAGGGAAGCACAATTATTCTGCGGCTAATCAAGTAGCTCGTCAAATCTCTACAATAGCGAGTCTATCACTCAACGCAAGCCTAGTTTCAGGCCGTAACGCGAAATAAAGGAATTTAACAGGCAAAGATAAATTAAATAGTACAATTAAAACATGGCGTGGACCTAAGTCTACCCGGAAAAAATCAAGAATCCTAGCATACGCATGGACACTCGCCACCTCATACGTGCGCAGCTCCCACAACATGTAGCACATAATAGATATAACACCTACGGGGTAAATTTTCCTCACAAGGTTAGACAGGAGACTTACCTCGCTATGAAGTTCCATAACCGGCTCCAACGCCTCTCTAACACCTCAAACCAAATGCCCATCGATCCGAAACTAGTCAAACAATCATGAAAACCAATAAAAATATGCTCCAACATTATAATTAATTAAATTATAACAATTCCTAACTCCTCTAGAAAAGTCAATAAGGTCAACCCTCGGGCCCACGTGCCTGGATTCTAAAAATATTTGAATATAAACATTACCCACAACACCACGGAACTCAAACATATAATTTATTCCTAATTCCATTTCCAAAATCGTGGTCAAAATCCAAAATTATCAATTCTAGTGTTTTCTCCTAAAATCCCACAATTTCCATAATTGTTCATGTATAAATCCGTACATAACTCATGTATTTAACTTGTAAAATGTGGGAATAAACTTCCCAAATTCGGCCATCGAAGTGAAAAGTGAAAGAAATGAGAGTTAAGTCTTGATTTAAAAGAAGCCCTCTGCCCAGCGATATTTCGCACATGCGGCCACACAGTCGCACCTACGACTTCACACCTGCAGAAACATCCATCGCAGGTGCGGTTCCCTCTAAGCCCAGGCAAATCCGCTTCTGCGGACCAATTTTGCTCCTGCGGACAAAACCCCTCTCCTGCGCTCTCACAAATGCGGAGCCCTTCCGCTTCTGTGACTCTAGCCTTTCCAGTTCATTTCCACTTCTGCAGAATATTCTTCGCATCTGTGGGCTCGCAAATGCAAATATTTCCTCGCATCTGCGGCCTTTCCTAGCTCCAGTCAACTTGTGCTTCTGTGACCATCGGACCGCACCTGCGGTCTCGCACCTGCGGATAAAACCTCGCAGGTGCGATTACACTAGAAGCCTTAAGCTTCAGAAATTCTTTAAGTCCAAAATACGATCCGATTCCAATCTGATTCGCACCTAGGGCCCCCGGGACCCCAACTAAGCATATCAACGCATCCTAAAACTTGATACGAATTTAGTCGAATCCTTAATCATGCCAAACAACATCACAACTATGATTCGATGATCGAAACCATTTTTAAAACTTTTAAACTTCGCCGAACGCGTCCGAATTATACTTAAACATCCCGAAATGATGCCAAATTTTGCGTGTAAGACACAAATCACAATATGAACCTATTCCAAGGCTCGGAACCCCAAACGAACATCGATAATATCAAAATTCACTTCAAAACAAATTTAAGAAATCCATAAACTTTAAAAATGCCAACCTTCCATAATAAGTGTCGAAATGCTCCCGGGCGACTAGATACTCAACCCGAACATATGCCCAAGTCCGAAATCATCATACAAACCTATTGGAACCTTCAAATCCTGATTTTGAGTTCGTTTACTTAAAAGTCAAACCCTTGGTCAACTCTTCCAACTTAAAGCTTTCGAATTGAGAATTTTCCTTCTGAAACAACTCCGAACTTCTCGAAATTTAATTCCAACCGCATGTATAAGTCATAATACATGAAGTGAAGCTACTCAAGGCCTCAAACCATCGAACGACACGCTAGAGCTCAAAACGACTCGGGTTGTTACAACAAGTGCATGAGCATCTATTAGAAGGTACAATAACAATACAACATCTGTCTGGAATACAAGTTAGACAAGAAAATGTAAATAATTCTAATGGAGACTCTGTATGCTGCAGATTGTATCAAGGGATGCAACTCACCATAAATTCCCCGCAATAGCCACGCCTTTTCACCCAAAAGACCACCAGAAATACATATACCAGCACAATAAGTGCAGAAGTGTAGCCTGAGTACGTAAATCAACGCGTACCCAGTAAGTATCTAGCCTAACCCCGGAGAAGTAGTGACAAGGGGTCGACATCAACACTAACTAGTGGTCCAATAAGTCAAATACAGTAGAAAGTAAACAAATATGAGGCATGGTAAATAAACAGTGTAAACAAATATAGGTACGTGGTACGATCCTCCTCTGAATAGTAAACACAAGCTCTATAAAATTGGTTACCTCCTCAACCGGAGTATATATAAATGGTCCCCACCAGATAGGTTGTCACAACTCAAATCAGGAAAACCACCGGATATACTGGCTTCTTGTCAAATATTATGCATGAGTCTGCCGAGGCGAACGGCCCAATCCCATAAGAGTGTTTCATGAAGTTGCAGAGGCGAACGACCTGATCCCATAAGAGTATTTGTAGAAATGCCAAGACGAACGACCCGATCCCATAAGAATATGATACTGTCGAGGCGAATGGCCCGATTCCATAAGAATATGATACTGTCGAGGCAAACGGCCCGATCCCATAAGAATATGATACTACCGAGGTGAACAGATCGATCCCATAAGAATATGATACTACCGAGGTGAACAGATCGATCCCATAAGAATATAATACTGCTGAGGCATACGGCCCGATCCTATAAGAATATAATACTGCCGAGGCGAATGGCCCGATCCCATAAGAGTGTGTTACATAATCCTATCGAGACGAACGACCCGATCCCATTAGAATAAGAAGCTTTAACGGGTCCTTGACCCCACTCATGAATATGCATGTGAGTAATAAAATTTAAGGAAGCTTTTCGATGAAAACGCACAACGCAAAAGAAATTCGCAAAGAAAGCATTATTGTTCCGCGGCTAATCAAGTAGCTTGTCAAATCTCTACCATAGCGAGTCTATCACTCTATGCAAGCCTAGTATCAGGTCGTAACGCAAAATAAAGGAATTCAGTAGGCAAGGATAACTCAAATAGTACAATTAAAGCATGGCGTGAATCCTAGTCTACGCGGACATAATTAGGAATTCTAGCATACGTACGGACACTCGTCACCTCATACGTGCGTAACTCCCACAACATGTAGCATATAACAGGAATAACACATACGGGGTAATTTCTCCCTCACAAGGTTAGACAAGAGATTTACCTCGCTCCGAAGTTCCATAACCGGCTTCAACGCCTCTCTAGCACCTCAAACCAATGCTCATCGATCTGAAACTAGTCAAACAATCATGAAAATCAATAAAAGTATACTCCAACACTCATAAATAATCAATTTATAAAAATTTCCAACTCCGCTCAAAAGGTCAACAAAGTCAACCCTCGGGCCCATGTGCCCGGATTTCGAAAATTATCAAAAATAATTATTACCCATAACACCACAAACTCAAATATATCATTTAGTCCTAATTCCAAGTCCAACTTTGTGGTAAAAGTCCAAAAATGCCGATTCTAGGTCTTTCTTCAAAATCTCAAAAATTCCATAAATTTTCAAGTTAAAATTCCATATGTGTTCATGAAATATAATCAAAAGTGGTTTAGAAAAACTTACCCCCAAGATATGGATGAAATAGCTCTCCAAAATCGTCCCAAAGACGGCACCAAGAGATAAAAATGAAATGAAATTAGCAAATCCCGTTTTTGCTAACTTATATACTGCCCATGCCTCCCTTCTACGCGATCGTGGAAAAGACCTCGCGATCGCTAAGGCCAAACAGACCTTGCCCGGAAATGCTCTTACGCGAACGCGATAAATCTTTCGCGATCGCGAAGCTTAACCAGACAAGCCTACATGAACGCGAGTCAAACCATGCGAACGTGAAGGCAAATAACCCCCAGCCTCAGAAATTACCTTACGCGATCGCGTGAGTCCTTTCGCGATTGCATAACAACTCCTCCAAACAGGCCTGCCTCCTCAATTCACTGCATTCGCGACTCAGCCCACGCGAATGCAAAGAAGCACCTGCTCCAGCTACATGATCGCTTTCCCTTTTACGCGATCTCGATGAACAAAACCTCCACCAGCCCAGCTAACCCTTCATGATCGCATCCTTACTTCCGCGATCGCGATCACGATGCACAGAAACCAGCAGTGACAAAACAAGGAGAATTGATCCGAAACTACCCCGAAACTCACCTAAGGCTCCCGGGACCCTGTTCGATCATACCAACAAGTCACAATACTTTATCCAAAATTGTCCAAAGGCTGGAAACACCACGAACATCAAAATCATGAATCGACGATTAAAATCCTTCTTTCAACTTTCAAACTTCCAAACTTCGATGAACGCATCTGAATCTTACTTAAACATTACGGAATGACGCCAAACTTTACGCACAAGTCATAAATCACAATATGAACATATTCCAAGGCTCAGAACCCCAAACAGACATTAGTAACACCAAAATTTACTTCAAATTTAAGAAATTCTTAAACTTTCAAAATGCCAATTTTCCATAATAAACATCGAAATGCTCCCGGACCACCCGATACTCAACCCGAACATACGCCCAAGTCTAAAATCATCATACGAACTTATTGGAACCCTCGAATCCCGATTCCGAAGTTGTTTACTCAAAATTCAAACCTTAGTCAACTCTTCCAACTTAAAATTTCCGAATTGAGAATGTTTCATCCGAATCCATTCCGAACGAAATTCAATTCCGACCACAGTACAAGTCATAATACTTGAAGTGAAGCCTCATGGTGCAAACCGCTGAACGACGCGCTAGAGCTCAAAACGACCGGTTGAGTCGTTACATATTGAAACCAAATTATTTCCAGCATATTCACTAGCAAAAAATAAAGTATTCTAATGAGTATGAATAGAAAACTACAATGTATTGAATATGATTCCTTTCGTATGATTTAGATTTACCTTTTTGAATATTCTTTTATAGAATTTATTTTTGAGTCCCAACTTGGTTAATATCTTTCTACTTGTGTGATTTATCTTTTCTTTGTCTTTGCGTAGTTTCTTTTATGCAGTGGTAGAGTAGTTGGTGCTTCTATATTATGGCCATCTTTCATATTTTCATAATTCATCATCATTTAAATAGTAAAAATTTCTAGAGAGTTTTACTAAGTTCTATAAAAGTATGTACGTTATTGTATTCTACTTTTACTATTGACTTTTACATGACCTTTAAAACATACCGAAAATTAACCGAACCGTACCAATACCGAAGAGAAACCGACATGATTGGGACGGTTTCAAAAATTTAAATTTTGGTTATACATAATAGAATAACCGAAAAATTAGTATGATACAATATTTATAAAATTACCGGCTGAACCGAACCATTGACACCCCTACTTCAAGGTACGCATGCTCAGCGTCCGCAAGTCTCGGAGTCACCTTCCCTTATTCTCATTTACTGTTGTATTTACTTTTGGACAGTGATGTAGTAGTTACTCTACTTATACTTTGTAGAGATAATGACTCAGTTCCACCGGTTTTAGGGAGCGTTCTGTTGAGATTATGTTTTGTATAGGAAGGTTTTATTAGTTATTCAGCTTTATTTCTAGCATTTTTATAATTGTTTAGTCAAGTTATTACTATTTGTTAGGCTTACCTAGTCGTAGAGACTAGGTCCATCACGACATTTTATGGAGGGAAATTGGGATCGTGACATTTTGGGAATTGCCTACAAAAATCACCTTTGTTTCTTTAGGACAATAAAATAACTCAATTATCACTATTATTCTCAAAATATGCTAAACACCTCAAGACCCTCCTTCTCTCCTAGTTGGCATGCCATATCATCAAAGCCCTTTTTAAAAAATAATAGACTTATTCTCATTGAATAAATTGAATCAAGCTCATATGATTCTGGGCAATCCCTCATTATATGACGAGTGTCATCACACTCAAAACAAGCTTTCAGAGGACGTGGCTACTAAGGCTGGCTCGGGCCTGATCGGCTGAACTGACCACTAAAAGCACCCCGTGTAGGAGCTGCACTAGACAATAGCGATGCATAATAGGGAGCCTAGGGCCTAGAAGTGAACGAAATATCATTGGAATCTGAAAGTGCCGGATGAACATGGTAGCTCATATAACCCCTACCATAACGAGCTGCAACTAGGGCATGGGTACCACTATATGTGCCAGAATCTCGAGGCATCTCGGTCTCCCTCTCCTCTCTATCGCGGGCCCACATACCCTCCAATCTCCTAGGATCTCCACTACCTTCTGGTATGCGATGTTCATTTCTAACTCTCGGTCCATGCTAAACCAGATACTACAGTTGAGCCCCTCGATAAATTGATGGACTCGCTCTCTAACGGTGTAACCAAGGCTGGTGCACAAATCACTGAATCAGACCACTATAATGACCCAGCCAGTCGTTTAGAGTATTATAGCCATGTTCCCCCATTTATTGCTTATACTGTGCTCAATTATAATTATGTGATTTGTCGGGGAGGTTTCAGAATTAATTGTAACACTTAGTTTCGAGATTTAAAGCTTAAGTTGAAATAGTTGACCGGATATTGACTTATGTGTAAACGACCCCGGAATAGAGTTTTGATGATTCAATAGCTCCGTGTGGTGATTTTGGACTTAGGAGTGTGTCCGGAAAATTATTTGGAAGTCCGTAGTTAAATTAGGCTTGAAATGGCGAAAATAGGAAATTTAAGTTTAGAATTTTGACTGAGATTGACCTTTTGATATCGGGGTAGGAATCCAGTTCTAAAACTTTTCATAGGCCCGTTATGTCATTTGTGACTTGTGTACAAAATCTGAGGTCAAACAGACTTGATTTGATAGGTTTCGGCAACGAATGTAGAATTTGGAATTTTTTAGTTTCATTAAGCTTAAATTGGGGTATGATTCATGGTCTTAGCATTGTTTGATGTAATTTTAGGCCTCGACTAAGTTTGTATGATTTTTTAAGATTTGTTGGTGTATTTGGTTGAGGTCCCGGGGGCCTCGGTTGAGAATCGGATGGTTAACAGATCGAAATTTTAACTTAGAACAATTATGGAAATTTTCCAGTTCTGGTGCAATTGCACCTGTGATGGAATTGGTCACAGGTGCGCGATCGTAGAAGCGAAAAAACGGTCGTAGAAGCGGCCTAGCAAGGGGCTAGGCAGTACGCGCAGGTGCGGAGCTTTTGCCACATCTGCGAAGCCGCAGAAGCGGCTTATTGATGGCAGAAGAAGAACGTGGAGGGCCAGGCTTCTTTGTAGAAGCGGACTGCTTGTCCGCAGAAGCGAAGGCAATCGCAGAAGTGGAAGCTTCACCGCAAAAGTGGGACCACGGATGCGGTTAAACATTTTGCAGAAGCAAAACCTCTGGGCAGTGTACCAAAACAGAGGGGTCCGAGATTTTCTCATTCTTTGACATTTCAAACACGGATTGAGGCAATTTTTCAGAGAGAATTCACAGGAAATATTGAGGTAAGTTACTTATGATCATTGTTAGTCAATAATATTAAATTATCATCGATTATGCTGACTAGATTACGTATTTTTGAGGTGAAAGTCGAGGATTTGGGCCTAGGGATTTGAAAATAAGATTTAAGGATTTGAGGGTCGAGTTGATGTCGGAATTTCATAAATTTGGTATGGTTGGACTCGTGGTTGAAGGGGCGTTCATAATTTATAACTTTTGTCAGGTTCCGAGATGTGGGCCCCACTGACGATGTTTTAGTTGAATTTCGGATTTTGTTGGAAAATTAGTATTTTCATATGGAATTGATTCCTATAATTCGTGTTGACTGTATCGAATGAATTGTGACTAGATACGAAGCATTCAGAGGCTGATTCGCGAGGCAAAGGCATATTGAAACAAAGAACTTGCACGGTTTGAGGTAAGTAACATTTCTAAACTTGGTTCTGAGGGTATGAATCCCTGAATTTCATGTTATATGAATTATTTGGAGGTGATGCACATACTAGGTGACAGGCGTGTACCATAGAAATTATGACTTAATTGATTCCGTGGAGTTGCATAGTCAAATAATCACATATCCTCCACGTATTAGAGAAAATTGAGCTTAGACTCATGTTAAAGATCATGTTTAGGCTATGTGCCGATATTTTGGGACCCACAGAGGTCTTATTGCTATTGGATTACTTGTTTAAATTTACAATTTTGTACTCAGTCACATCTATCATTTGCATATCATAGCTCAGTCTCTGTTGTCATTCCTTGATACATCATGTCGAGTTGATTTTCATGTCATTGAGAGCCCGAGAGACTGGAGATTTTGAGTGATATTTATAGGATCGGGCTGCACACCACAATATATTTTATTTATTTATGCCTGGATCTGGCTATTATAGTGCTTGGGCTGAAGGAGCCCCTCCAAAGTCTGCACCCCCCACAATGAGCGCAGTTGACTTTATATTGAGGGATGGATCTTCCCTGGGCATGGATCTTTCCCGAAGCATTTTTATATTGAGGGATGGATCTTCCCTGGGCATGAATCTTGCCCGAAGCATTTATATTAAGGGATGGATCTTCCCTATACATAGATCTTGTTCGAATCATTTATATTTGGGGATGGATCTTCCCCTGGGCTGGATTGGCCTTATACAGTACTGAGTGGCTGACTCTCTGTTGATGTATATATATATGGGATGGATCTTCCTTGGTCTGGATTGGACATATACAGTACTAAGTGATTGAGTATGTTAAGATTATGAGTACACGAGGTTTCCACTGAGGTGCATCACATACAGCATGTACATTGGCATGTAGATATAGAGATGTCATATTCCTCATATCATTTAGAATCGATCTATTATATTTGTACTGATTTTAACTGTTGAACTTAAAAGCATGCCTACATTTCTATACTATTATTTCTATACTAGACTGTACCTGTTGAGCTTGTCACTACTTTCAGCTCAAATGTTAGTCTTGTTACTTATTGAGTACATGGGGTCGGTTGTACTCATACTACACTCTACATTTCGTGTGCATATCCAGGTACTTCCGGATACGGCGGTTGCTAGATTTTGGAGTTTCATCCGTTGGAGACGATCAAGGTAGCTGCTTGGCGTCCGTAGACCTTGACTCTCTTTCGTATCTGTTATTTGTACTATTCTATATTTCCAGACAGTGTTTGTCTCAGTCAAACTATATTATCATTTAGATGCTCATGTACTCCGTGACATCAGATTTTGGAAGTGTATTTGTATCAGTATTTGTGGGATTTTCTATTAAATCTAATTATTATGTTTTTAAACTTGAAAGATTATAGTGGTTTATTGAGGTTATCGGCTTGCCTAGTATTGAGATAGGCGCCATCACGATATACGAATTTTGGGTCCTGACAACCGCATACTCCGATACGGTTATAGAACCCTGGTGCAACTGCTCAAAATCTGCACGACATGCATCTCTAAGACTCTAGGGAACAAACTCCCTCAAGAACATGTCTGAGAACTGAGCCCAAGTGAGTGAATCTTCCTCGGCCGGACTACCCACCTCATATGCTCGCCACCACTGATACGCCGCTCCCTTAAGATGGAACGTAGTGAAAGCAACTCCACTAGACTCCATAATACCCATAGTACGGAGGATACGGTGGCACTCCTCAAGAAAAGCCTGGGCATCCTCTAAAGCCAAGCCAATGAAAGTAGGAGGGTGGTACTTCTTGTACCTATCGAGCCTGAGTTGCTTCCCCTCAAAATTTGTTGCCCTAGCCTCGGGATGAACTGGGGCGACCGGCTGAACTGGTATGACCTCTGGGACCTGGTCAACCTGGACTCGATGCTCTGGGGTACGGGCAGCAGGAGTCTGTGCTCCTCCCCCAACCTAAGATGTGGCAGGAGCAAGTGGAATCAACCATGCCTGAGCTAAAGTGCCGAACATGCTCAGAAATTGGGCGAGAGTCTCTTGAAGTGCTGGGGCAGTAACAAGCATCTCAACTGACAGATCTCCAGCTGAAGCTACTGGTGGCTCCTTTGTAGCAGCTCGTGCAGGTGCTCTGGTCGCACCACGTGGACGTCCTCTACCTCTACCCCGGCCCCGGCCTCCCAAGGCTATAACAGGGGGCACGGGTGTCTGATCATCCGATCCGGCTGTGCATATCCTCACCATCTGTGAGAGAATAGAAAGACAGAAGTTTAGAATCCTAAAGTCAATAATTTCACACGATAAGGAATCAAAGAAGTGAAGTTTTTCCTAACAGTTCCATATCCTCCCAAAGATAAGTACAAACGTCTTTGTACCGATCCGCGAGACTCTACTAAACTTGCTTATGACTCATAACACCTATGAACTAGAGCTCTTATACCAATTTGTTACGACCCCAAATTCCCTCCGTAGGAAGTCGTGACGGCACCTAGTCTCTAAATCTAGATAAGCCTATCAATATGCAAAAATATTGAAATAACAACTAATAATCTCAAAACTTCAATAACTGCATAAATAAAATCTATAACTTAAAATGTACAATTCCCAAAACCTGGTGAAGTATAAGTCACAAGCTCTAGTAACAATGTTGAACAATCCTATACATCACTGTCTAAGATAGTATAATGAAATAAGGAAAAACAGGATAGAAGGGGTGTACCTTGAAGTCTCCAAACCAACCTCAACTCACTAATGTCGGGACTGATAGGAAGTACCTGTATCTGCATAAAAAGATGTGCAGAAGCATAGTATGAGTACACCACATCGGTACCCAATAAGTGACAAGCCTATCCTCGGTAGAGTAGTGACGAGGCCAGGTTAAGGCCCTACTGGAGATAATACGAAACAAGACGAATAATATAATAATATAATGAAAATAATAATAGAAATAAAACAATAAGATATTTACGGAAAGTTAACAACATAGAATCAAGACAGTTAATACAATACGGAAGGGAACAAGGATTTACATATTAAGGAAACAGACAACCAAGGCAAATACAACAAATAGAGAAAGATCAATAAGGGCCACTACCGAGGTACTGCCTCGTAGTCCCAAATCATAAAAGTAAATCATAGTCTTTCCTTATATCACCGCTGGATCCTTTACATTTAGTTTTAAAAATTATTTTTCCCGAAATAGCACCCCCCGTTTAAAACTTTATCACACCGCATGACTTCTAGTAGTTCCCCTATTAGCCATGCGTATCAATCCCACCTTATCTTACCACATGCGTTTTAACATCCAGACCTTATACCACCACATGCGTATCAATATCACAACGTATCACAATTCGCACCTCAAGTGCCCAATATCACAACTTGCCAGAAAAACCAAACAATAACAAAATTTCACAATAAGGAGCCCACGGCTCAACCACAATGTACACAAAGTCTCAACAATAACAATCGGAGTGTAACTCAATAAATGATGTTTCACAACTTACACTTTGCCTCAATAGAAACCACGGCCTTTGCAACTCAATACCAGATTCAACAACAAGATATTCCAAGAATAGCAATTTTAAGTAAAGAATTCATAGTTAAATAATGAGTACGGAATAAAAAGGAAGCAAGTAATTCAACAAAACATGTAGGACAATTTGCAATAAGAGATAAAGCAAGTAGACAGGTGAAATTAGACTAAATATGATTACTACAACATGTTAAGTAACTCAATTAAAGCATGAAAGGAAACTACATAGCTAAAAATCAGAAATTTCATATTTAGCCCGTGTACACACTCATCACCTTGCGTATACGGCCTCCACATATCACAATTATCACAATAATACCAAATCCTAAGGGGAATTTTCCCCACAAAAGGTTAGACAAGTCACTTACCTCAAACCACACTAAATCAATCAAATAGAAGGCCTTTTCGTCGATCTTTTAACTCCGAACGGCTCGAATCTAGCCAAAATAATTTTATACTATAAATATAACTACAGGAAACTAATTCAAACAATGAAATTACGATTTTTGCAAAGAATTAAAAAATCGACCCAAAGAGTCAGCCCGCATCTCGGAACCCGACTAAAATTATAAAATTCGAACACCCATTCGATATCGAGTCCAACCATACAAGAATTATTCAAATTCGACCTCATTTCGCCTTTCAAAACCCAAAACCTTAGTCTAAGAAGTTCTACCACTTTTTTCCAATTTTTTCCAACTCCAATCCTTAATTACATGATAAAAATAACGATAGATTAGTGTAATTTAACCAAAATCGAGTTAAGAATCCTTACCCCAACAATCCCTCTAAAAATCCCTTGAAATTTCGTCTCCCACCGAGCTCCTGAAATACAAAAATAAAATATGAATCAAAACCTTCGAAATTTTCCTTTTCTGCCCAGTTAAATCGCACCTGGGACCTTACTGCCGCATCTGCGGCTCCGCATCTACGGAAAAACAATCGCAGGTGAGGACTTCACTTAAGTCCAAGGAATACGCTTCTGCAGAAAAAGGGTTCGCATCTGCGCATGCGCACCTACGGCTCAAGCGTCGCACCTGCAGAACACTATCGCTCCTGCGCTCCTCTCCACCACAGAAGCGAAGCCGCTTCTGCGGAACGTTTTCTGCTCCTGCACCCCCAGCTGGGCTTGCCCAGTTCCGCAGATGCGACCAAGTGCTCGCTTTTGCGAGCCCACACCTGCGGCCATTCCCACCGCAGGTGCGAAAACACCAGAAGCTAGGTCACCTTCAGCAATCCAACAAGTCCACAATGATCCGATTCACACCCGAGGCCCTCGGGACCTTGTTCGAATATACCAACAAGTTCCAAAACGTATAACGGACCTACTCGAGGCCATAAATCACATCAAACAATACAAATTCTACGAATCGCAACCCAAATTCAAGCTTATGAACTATGAACTTCTGAATTCTGAAACTAACATCGATTCATACCAAAACAACTACGATTGACACTAAATTTTACACACAAGTTATAAATGATATTACGGACCTATTCCAACTTTCAAAATCGGTATCTGACCCCAATATCAATAAAGTTAACTCCCGGTCAAACTTCCCAAAAATCTTTCATTTTCCAACTTTCGCCAAATCGCGTCGAAACGATCTACGAACCTCCAAATCAACATGCGGACACGCTCCTAAGACCAAAATTACCATACTGAGCTATTGGAAGCATCAAAACTCCATTCCGAAGTCATCTTCATGCAAGTCAAACTGCGGTCAACTCTTACGATTAAACCTTCCAACTTAGGGACTATGTGTCCCATTTCACTCCGAAACTCATCCGAAACCAAAACCAACTGCCCCGACAAGTTACATAACTACAATATAGCATAGAGGAAGCATAATTTAGGGGATCAGAGCTAAAATACTCAAAACGGCCGGCCGGGTCGTTACATAAAAAGACTTATGACTTGTACTATCGATTTGGAATACTGTGTCATGTTGAGATTATTGGCTTATACATAGATTTCCGGTTCATGTTTAATAGTTATTTAGTAGAATCTGTTATCATTTTGGTATGTGTTAGGCTTACCTAGTTCCAGAGACTAGGTGCCATCACGACTCCTTCGGAGGGATTTTGGATCGTGACATTCGTAATTGTAACGAAAGCTTTTTTTTTTTGCAAGTTTTTTTTCTTCTTTTCAATTTTATAGAATTGAACAAGTACGATGTTTTCAAATTCAATTTCTTGGTCATTACTTTTTTGGACCATGTGATTAATAGTATTAATTCAACATTTTCACATGTGTACAAAGGGTTTAAGCTGATTTTAAATTTGGTATTTCTTAATATAAATTATTTAATCATTAATGATGAAAAGCAGGTATATCATATTTTATGTTAGATATTATTATCATTTAATTATAATTTTAATACTTAAAACTTTTAAATTAATTAAAATTTTGCTATTAATATTTATTTAATTAAATTATTTGTAGGAACTTTTAATATTTATGAATTCAAAGTTGAATAAAATTTAGCTTGTATGTATTATTTTCTTATTTGAATTGCTAAACTAACTATAACTCTTTAATCAAATTCCTGTCCAAAGAAGAAACCAAAAATTCAATTCAATTCAATTTCTTATTTGTCAAGATCTAATAACAATCATCAATATTAAATATCAACAAACAAATCTGATCAAAGAATGAGCGAGAATGACAAGATATATTGTCTTCTACTTAGGTTGACAAATCCAATCAAGATCACTATATCATCAATTCAAATAAGAAAAATGAGTTTGAATATGATGACAATTAAGGAAACCAAAACTGGCAATGTCGGCAAAGAAGAAGCATGAACTCATATGCATATAATCACATTCGTCTTTTTTGCCATTTAAAAGTTAATTTCATATTGGATTAAATTGTAATTTAGGTTATTTTCCTAATATTTAGAAATTTAAAATATAAATATTAAGGAGTTTGAAATTAAAAATTATTTTGATTATTAAATCTTTCTTTTTAACAAGAGTGGGTTGCTCTAGTGGTGAGCACCCTCCACTTCCAACCAAGAGGTTGTGAGTTCGATTCACCCCAAGAGCAAGGGAGGGAGTTCTTGGAGGGAGGGAGCCGAGGGTCTATCAGAAACAACCTCTCTACCCCACGGTAGGGGTAAGGTCTGCGTACAAACTACCCTCCCCAGACCCCACTAGTGAGATTATACTGGGTTGTTGTTGTTGTTGTTGTTGTTGTTGTATTAAATCTTTATTTATTTGAACTAGCTAAAAACTCATAATAAGTAGGTATTCAAAATATATGTAAATCCCTAGCCCAATATTTTGAACTTTAAAATATTTCTAAAATACTACTTACCAAATTGCCGCATTTAAACCAGTCACTCGATTTTCTCTTCCTCACCTAATTCCATAATGCTTAGGAATGTTCTTGTAACGAACCGGCCAGTCGTTTTAAGTATTTTAGTCCCGATCCCCTAATTTATGCTCCCTCTATGTTATATTGTGGTTACGTGACTTGTCGGGGTGCTTAGTGTCGGGTTCGGGTGAGTTTCAGAGTGATATGGGACACATAGTCTCTACGTTGGAAGTTTAATTCGTAGGAGTTGACCGTAGTTTGACTTGTATGAAGATGACTCCGGAATAGAGTTTTGACGGTTCCAATAGCTCCATAGGGTAATTTTGATCTTAGGAGCGTATCCGGATGTTGATTTGAAGGTCCGTAAGTCGTTTCGGCGTTAATTGGTGAAAGTTGGAAAGTTGGATGACTTTAGGAAGTTTGACCGGGAGTGGACTTTTTGATATCGGGGTTGGATTCTGATTTTGGAAGTTGGAGTAGGTTCGTAATGTCATGTATGACTTGTGTGAAATATTTTGGTGTCAATCGGAGTTGTATTGGTATGAATTGGCATTGGTATTGGAATTCGGAAGTTCGTAAGTTCTTAAGCTTGAATCGATGCGTGATTCGTGATTCTAGTGTTGTTTGATGTCATTTGACGCTTCCATCGTCTTCGTATGATATTTTAGGACTTGTTGGTATGTTTGGTTAAGGCCCCAGGGGCCTCGGGTGTAATTCAGACCATGTTCGGGCGCATTTCGGATCATTTTAGGAATAGCTGAAGTTCTGATTTTTCTCAAGTCTTGTTTCCTTCTATGTGATCGCGAGGTCTGGTCCGCGATCGCGAAGGGATTTTAGTGGACTGATGATTTTTACTCTACGCATTCTCAGAGAGAGGGACGCGATTGCGGAAGGTTGGTTCCCAGTGAACCGCGAACGCATGGTGAAGGTTGCGTTCGCGTAGAGGAATTGGAGGGCTACAGGTTCACGTGCTTTTCTTCATCGCGGTCGCGTGGTGTGTTACACGATCGCTTAGCTTGATGAGGTAGTGTTACGCGTTCGCATGAGGTTTTCGCGATCGCGGAGTATTATTTTTGGCAGCAATATTTTTGTGCTTCGCAAACGCGAGGCATTTTCCGTGTTCGCGAAGAAGGAATCACTGGGCAGCAGAACTTAAATTTGAAATCGAGGGTTTATTTCATATTTCACAATTTGAAATTAGAGAGCTCGGTTTGAGGCGATATTTCGAGGGATTTTCAGAAGGATTGTTGGGGTAAGAGTTCTTAACTCGATTTTGATTAAATTCTACTAATATATCATTGATTTTATCATATAATTAGGGATTTGGGTTGGAAAAATTGGAAAAAGTGATAAAACTTCTTAGGCTAAATATTTGAGTTTTGAAAGGCGAAATGAGGTCAGATTTAAATTATTCTTGTATGGTTGGACTCGATATCGAAGGAGTGTCCGATTTTTATAATTTTGATCGGGTTCTGACGCGCGGGCCCGGGGTATTTGTTTGAAGCGATTTTCTAATTCTTTGCTAAAATCATAATATCATTATTTAAATTAGTTTCCTATAGTTATATTTATAGTACGAAATTATTTTGGCTAGATTCCAGCTGTTCGGAGTTGGAAAATCGAGGGAAAGACCTTCTAGTTGATTGATTTAGTGTGGTTTGAGGTAAGTGACTTATCTAACCTTGTGTATGAGAAATTCCCCTTAGGATTTGGTATTATTACGATAATTATGATATGTGAAGGCCGTGTACGCAAGGTGATGAGTGCGTACACGGGCTAAATGTTGAGATTTTGGTTTTAGCTACATAGTTTCTTCTTCATGCTTTAATTGAGTTACTTTAGCATGTTACAGCCACCATGTTTAGTCTAATTTCACATGTCTACTTGTCTTATCTCTTATTTGAAAACTTGTACTACATGTTTTGTTAAATTACTTACTTTCTTAATTCTGTATTCATTATTTAACTGTGGGATTCTTTACTTGAAATTTACTATCCCTGAAATTGCTTGCTGTTGAGTTTGGTGTTGAGTTGCAAAGGTTGTGGTTTCTATTGAGCCAAAGTGTAAGTTGTGACTTGTATGTAATATTTTTGGAAGTTGAGTAGGTCCGTAATGTCATGTATGACTTGTGTGCAATATTTTGGTGTCAATCGGAGTTGTATTGGTATGAATCGACACTGGTTTTGGAATTCGGAAGTTTATAAGTTCTTAGGCTTGAATCGATGCGCGATACGTAATTCTAGTGATGTTTGATGTGATTTGATGCTTTGAGCGTGTTCGTATGATATTTTAGGACTTGTTGGTATGTTTGGTTGAGGTCCTGGGGACCTCGGGTGTAATTCGGACCATGATCTGTGCGTTTCAGATCATTTTAGGAACAACTGAAGTTCTGGTTTTTTTCATGTCTAGTTTCCTTCGATGCGATCGCGAGGTCTGGTCCGCGATCGCGAAGGGATTTTTGTGGACTGGTGGTTTTTACTCTATGCGTTCGCAGAGAGAGGGATGCGATCGCGGAAGGTTGGTTCCCAGTGAACCGCGAACGCGGGGTGAAGATCATGTTCGCATATAGGAATTGGGGGGCTACAAGTTCACGCTCTTTTCTTCATCGCGGTCGCGTGGTGTGTTACGTGATCGCGTAATTTGAGCAGTGTTACACGTTCGCATGAGGTTTTCCGTGATCGCGGAGTGTTATTTTGGGCAGAAATATTTTTGTGCTTCGCGAACGCGAGGCATTTTTCGCGTTCGCGAAGAAGGAATAACTAGGCAGCATAACTTAAGTTTGAAGTCGAGGGTTTATTTCATATTTCACAATTTGGAATTAGAGAGCTCGGTTTGAGGCGATATTTCGAAGGATTTTCAGAGAGATTGTTGGGGTAAGAGTTCTTAATTCGATTTTGATTAAATTCCACTAATCTATCATTGATTTTATCATGTAATTAGGGATTTGGGTTGGAAAAATTAGAAAAAAGTGATAAAACTTCTTAGGCTAATTATTTTAGTTTTGAAAGGCGAAATGATGTCGGATTTGAATAATTCTTATATGGTTGGAGCGATTTTTTAATTCTTTGCTAAAATCATAATTTTATTATTTAAATTAGTTTTCTATAGTTATATTTATTGTATGAAATTATTTTGGCTAGATTCAAGCCGTTCAGAATGGGAAAATCGAGAGAAAGGCCTTCTAATTGATTGATTTAGCGTGGTTTGAGGCAAGTGACTTGCCTAACCTTGTGTGGGAGAAATTCCCCTTAGGATTTGGTATTATTGCGATAGTTGTTATATGTGAAGGCCGTGTAGGTAAGGTGACGAGTGTGTACACGGGCTAAATGTTGAGATTTCGGTTTTAGCTACGTAGTTTCTTTTTCATGCTTAATTGAGTTACTTTAGCATGTTATAGCCACCATGTTTAGTCTAATTTCACATGTCTACTTGTCTTATCTCTTATTTGCAAACTTGTACTAAATGTTTAGTTGAATTACTTGCTTTCTTAATTCCGTATTCATTATTTAACTGTGGGATTCTTTACTGAAAATTTGCTATCCTTGAAATATCTTGTTGTTGAGTTTGGTGTTGAGTTGCAAAGGTCGTGGTTTCTGTTGAGGCAAAGTGTAAGTTGTGAAATATCATTTTATTGAGTTGTTATGTTTTGGCATTCGTGTTATTATTGAGAGGATTGTTTGATTGTTTGCACGAGGTTTCTGTCATGATATTGTTACTATTTGCATGAGATTTCTGCCGTGTCGTTGTTACTATTGATACACATATGGTGGTATAAGATCTGAGTGTTGAAACACATGCAGTGAGATAAGGTGGGCTTGATACGCGTGGTTAGTAGGGGAACTACTAGAAGCCATGCGGTATGATAAAGTGGGGTAAAACGCGGGGTGCTATTTCGGAAAAATAATTTTCAAAACTAAATGTAAAGGCTCTCGTGGTGATACAAGGAAAGAGTGTGAGTTACTTTTGTGATTTGGGACTACGAGGTGGTACCCCGATAGGGGCCCCTATTGATCTTCTCTATTTGCTGTATTTGTTTGGTTGTTGTTTTCTTAACATGTAAAATTCTTGTTTTCCCTTCGTGTTGTATTAACTGCCTTGATTTCGTGTTGTTAACTTTCTATAAATTCTTTATTGTTTCACTTCCTTTGTCATTATCATTATATCTTCTATCTTGTTTCTTATTATATCCAGTAGGGCCTTGACCTGACCTCGTCACTACTCTATTGAGGTTAGGCTTGACACTTACTAGGTACAGTTGTGGTGTACTCATACTATGCTTCTACACATGTTTTTGTGCAAATCAAGGTACATCTTATCATTCCCAGCACTAGCGCACTGAGCTTGCTATTAGAGACTTCAAGGTACACTTGTCTGCGTCTACATGCCTCGGAGTCCCTTCTATCATGTTCTTCCTTATTTCTTTATACTCTTATACACAGTGATGTATACTATTGTCCAGTCTTGTATCTAGAGCTTGTGACTTATATTTCACCAGGTTTTGGGGAATTGTACGCATTGAGTTTATAGATTTATTTATTAAATTGTTGGAATTTTGAAATTCTAAGCTTTTACTCAATGTTTTCGCACGTTGTTAGATTTACCTAATTTTAGAGACTAAGAGTTGTCACGACATCATACACAGGGAATTTGGGATCGTGACAGTTCTTTATTAATGTTTGGTGATGAAAAGTTAACCCGCTCCCTAATTCTTAGTGATGTAAAGTTTAAACCTTAAGGTCTTTAAAAGTGTACCTCTCCCGAACCCAAGAAAGAGAATAAGAAATAAAAAGATTTGTCCAAAAAGAGAAATAACTAACATAACTATAAAGTTTATATGATGATTTTATTATTATAAATAATCTTGAATTTATAACTAAATATATTTAAAAATTTAAACAACATATAGAAGAAGTGATTGACAAGAATCAATAACGATTCTCCCAATACAAAGACCCAAAGTAAAATGATAGATGAATATTTTTACCTTATAGTTTTTACTGAATAAAATTATAATTATAACTAAATATTTAAAACTTTGGATGAGCTACTAATAAGAATGAATAAGAAATAATTAATTTTTTTAATGTTAAGAACAAATAATTAAGTTCTTAGAACTAATTGAGGAAAAAAATTCAATTCACTTTTTTTTAAAATTATTCATATACGAAAAATTATTTTACAAGTTAGACAAAACTCTTATGGTGCATAAAATTATTTTTTATTGCACGTACCACTAATCCTTCCCAATGGTTTGTTGCTGATTTGGTGTTGTTGATAGTTTTCCTTTCGTTTTTTTGAACGATTTATATAAGGTAAAATTTTAATTAACTTTAAAGTCCAAAATATTCAAATAAGGAAGAATTTAAATCACAAACTTTAGTTGATATAAAATTTCTGAATATTAGGAAACAATTTTTAAATTTTGATTTTGGCCAAAATGAACTCTATTTTAAAGGGGTAAAAAAGGCGAACGACATTTCGCTAAGAGCCTTCGTGCTTTTAATATAACTAGTCTTAGGGTACGCGCTTTGCGCGTGTACCTTATATTCATAAGTATATAGTTTTAAAAAAGTCTCTCTCTATCTCACTTTGTATATATTACATAATGTGTTTGAGTTATAAAATAGAAATTAAAGAAAAGTTGATCGACTCACATAAATCCTCAAATGCTTTATTGTGATTTTCTCGTGTTCCCTCCGCTAATGTTGAGTTAATATATTACAACAAATAATGTATAAAAAATATAGAAAATTGTCATTCTTTAGAATGAATGAACAAAATAATGACAACTATTTAGAATACGTTTTTTCTTTTGTTGTTTCATCCTTATCGCTTCAAGTTTGCACTTAAACAATTTGATATAATCGATTTTTCTCTATCTCTAATTTCATTTTTCGCGAATATCTTTCTTATGAAATTGTTACTAATTTATGCAGTTTTCCTTATATAGACCAACGTAATGTTACTTATGCTATTACGAAGAGGAAAAACATAAATGCCACAAAGTTAAATCATGGAAACCATTGTAGACATGAACAAGACATTTCAAATAAATATGAGATAGTGATTAATTATTAATATTAATTTGTATAATTTATCTTATACTATAATATAAACAAGTAACTATAAAAACATAAGAGAGAGAGAGAGAGGAGAGGAGAGTTGGCAATAGTAAAAAAACACAAATAACTTTGCAAACACAAATGTCCAAACTTAAATATCAGATTGATTTTTTATGCTTGAAAAATATAATTCTAAATAAAATTATAAATATAGTCAAATATTTAAAACTTGTAATGAGTTAATATTTATAATTTCAATCAACAAAAATTAAATCATTTCTTTTAATAAGAATAAATATTAAATTGTCGAATTAACAAATTAAAAAATAAATCCCATTCAATTTCTTTCAGAATTCATCATATAAGTAAACCCATTTTTCAGTTGACGAAACTTTTAGATACACAATATATATTTTATAGGAAGAGCATTTGTGGTGGAGAAAAAAAAAATCCAAAATTGATTATAATATAGTAATAAGCATCAAATGCAAAATCCTATAAAACTCTTGAATAAATTCATACATATAATTTCATACATAGAAAGTTAAAAACAAAAAGAGTAGATTAATTAAAATATAGCGGTTGACTTTACTTTTTGCGATAGTAATTTATTTTTTTAATCTATTGGAAATAATTCATATGGTATTTATTATACATTAAAGAAATAGAACAAATTGCAGTTTGCTCGTGAGCATAAAAAAAAGTCTTTTGTCAATTGAATGAGATGATTAAGAACTTATATGGGATAGAGTTTCTTTTTTTATTGAGTTAGTTAAATAGGATCAACAATTATCACTTTTAGAAACCTAAAAATTTTTATTTTAACTTTTATTTTATAACTCAACCATAATTTTTATATAACATTTATGTAATTCTTTGAATTATTATTGTTATAGAGATAGGGTAACACGCGCAACGCGCGTACTCTAAAAAAATATAAAGTTTTTTATTAAGATTTGGTTTTAGTCCACTAATTTTATTGAACAACTTTGCTTATATTGCCAAGCATAAACAACATGATTCCCGTATTAACAACGTGACCAAAAGTTAACAACGTGACTATCTTATGTGGACAGTCAAACGCGGTGGAGTATTATTTTAAACGAGACTTTACAGTTTAATCAAATCTATCATTTCAAATTCCTATACCCAATTCATTTTTTGCTTTCTCTCTGCGAGGGGTCGTGCTGTAAGGTAACTACGGGTAGCGTTCGAAAGCTGAAAAGGCCCATGAAGGCTAAACACACAGGTATATCGCCTCGAGCCCTCGACCAGACATAATTCTTTAATGGAACTTAGAAGTATGAAGAAAAGGAACTTGTGGTGGAAGCCTAGAGTGGAAAATGCTGAAAATTGCAAAGAAGAAGGGGTATGCGTCGTTAGATTTATGGGAAAGCAGGAACGTATAGCGCATGATAGACATGCGTTAAGGTTTGGGGGATGGAATAAAAGGAGATTACTGTGGAGTCTGAGCAGGACATTACTGTCGTTGTGGAGATATGTAGAAAACATGGTCACCACGAAGACTTTGTAAAGGTTCGAGGTGGGAATGAAGCTTTGAAAAACGTCATCCGAGAGAAGGCTGGGGAGGGAACGTTAAATATCGAATTACTTAGTTGAATAAAATGGTTAGTACTTGAATAGAATGATTAATAGTTACACCTCACTTAGTTGAATTCGGTATTTTGTGCCTCTAGGCTTGTAACGATCCGGCCGATCGTTTTGAAAGTATTAGTCCCGAACTGCTATTTATTTCTCCCTCTATTTCATTTTGTGGTTACGTAACTTGTCGGGAGGTTTGGTTTTTGTTTCGGAGTGAAATGGGACACATAGTCCCTAAAATGGAAGTTTAAGTCGTAGGAATTAATCGTAGTTCAATTTGTGTGAAGACGACTCCGGAATGGAGTTTTGACGATTCCAATAGCTCTGTATAGTGATTTTGGTCTTAGGAGCGTGTTCCGATGTTGATTTGGAGATCTGTAGGTCATTTCGCCGTCAAATGACGAAAGCTGGAAAGTTGGGTAATTTTTGGAAAGTTTGATCGGGAGTGGACTTTTTGATATCCGGGTCCGATTCTGATTCCGGAAGTTTGAGTAGGTTTATAATGTCAATTATGACTTGTGTGCAAAACTTGATGTCAATCGGACTTGTTTGATAGGTTTCAGCATCGGATGTGGAAGTTAAAAGCTCAAAAGTTCATTACGCTTGAATCGATGTGCAATGCGTGGTTTTAACGTTGTTTGAGGTGATTTGAAGGCTCGACTAAGTTCGAATGATATTTTAGGAAATGCTTAGGCCGAATTTTGAGATTTTGATCGAGAGTTTTGTATCAGATTTGAGTAATTTTGGAATGGGTGAATTCGATATCGAATGAGTGCTCGTATTTTATGATTTTTACCCGATTCCGAGACGTGGGCCCGAGTCGACTTTTTGGGGCGATTTTTCAATCCTTTGCTTAAGTTGTAGTTTTATTATTTAAATTAGTTTCTTATAGTTATATTTATAGTATGTAATTGTTTTGGCTAGATTTGAGCCGATCGGAGTCGGAAAATCGAGGGAAAGACATTCTTATTAACTGATTGAGCGAGGTTTGAGTTAAGTGACTGCGTGGGGAAAACTCCACTTAGGTTTTGGTATTGTTATGGTATTTGCAATACGTGAAGGCCGTGTAGGCGAGGTGACGAGTGCGTACTTGGGTTAAATGTTAAAAATCCGGTTCTTGCTAAGTAGTTTTCTTTCTAATTCCTTAACTAAGTTACTCTAGCATGTGTAGTCATCATGTTTAGCCTAATGTCGCATGTCTACGTGTCTTATCTCTTACTTGTAATTTTTGCAACATGCTTAGTTGGATTACCTACTTCATTGATTTTGTATTCAGTCCTTAACTGTAGGATTCCTTGGTGTAATTTCATTGTCCCATTTGTTATTCGTTGCATATTTACTTTTGGGACTACGAGACGGTACCTTGGGAGCGGCCCTGTTGAGTATTTACTTTTGGGACTACGAGGCGGTACCTTGGTAGCGCCCCTGTTGCATATTTACTTTTGGGACTATAAGGCGGTACATCGAGAGTGCCCCTGTTGTATATTTACTTTTGGGCTTACGAGGCGGTACTCAGGAGCTCCCCTGTTGTGTATTTACTTTTGGGATTACGAGGCGGTACCTCAGGAGCGCCATTGTTGTTTACCTCTATTTGCTGTGTTATTATCTTTCTGTAATTTTTCATTATTTACTTCTTAGTTATTTCATTATATTATTATATCTTCTACCTTGTTTCCTTTTAATTCTAGTAGGGTCCTGACCTGACCTCGTCACTACTCTACTGAGGTTAGGCTTGGTAATTACTCGATACCACTGTGGTGTACTCACACTACTTTTATGCACATCTTTTTTGCAGACCCAGGTTTTTTCTACCAGGTCGGGTATCAGTGAGCTAGCCCGTGCGTGGAGACTTCCAGATATATATACCAGCATCTGCAGACCTCGAAGTCCCCCTCTATCCTTATTATATTGTTTTCCTTATTTACATTAGATTCTAATGTATAGAGACATTTAGTATTTCTCTTTAGAGGTTGTGACCTATTTCTACCTGGTTTTGGGAGTTGTAACTATTTTGAATCGCAACTTTTATATATATTTCATATGTTGAGGTCTGAGTTTCAGTTTTATATTCCGTTATTCCACACAATTGTTAGGCTTACCTAGTCTTAAAGACTAGGTACCGTCATGACATCCTACAGAGGGAAATTGGGGTCGTGACAAATTGGTATCAGAGCTCTAGGTTTATAGGTATTATGAGTCACATGCAGGTTTAGTAGAATCTCATGGATCGGTACGGATACGTCCGTACTTATCCTCGGGAGGCAATGGAACTGTTAGGAAAAGCTTCATTCTTTGATTCCTTATCGTGCGAGATTTTGACTTCGCACTCTAAACTTATGTCTTTCTATTCTCTCACAGAAAGTGAGGGCACGTACAACTGGATCAGTTGACCAGACACCCATGCCCCCCTTCTAGAGCCGCGAGAGGCCGGGGCCGAGGACGTCCACATGGTGCAGCCAGAGCACCCGCACGAGATGCTATAGAGGAGCCACCAGTAGCTCCAGTTGGAGGGCAGGCACCTGAGACACCTGTTACTGTACCAGCCCTCCAGGAGACTCTCGTCAGTTTGTGAGCATGTTCAGCACCTTGGCTCGGGCAGGATTGATACCACTTGCT
This sequence comes from Nicotiana otophora, assembly GCA_000715115.1. Taxonomy (NCBI): domain Eukaryota; kingdom Viridiplantae; phylum Streptophyta; class Magnoliopsida; order Solanales; family Solanaceae; genus Nicotiana; species Nicotiana otophora. The sequence goes on along the minus strand of AWOL01S0005002.1, from coordinate 190,493 downwards.
CCTGCCACATCTCAGGGTGAGGGAGGAGCACAGACTCCCACCGCCTGTACCCCAGATCAATGGGTCCAGGTCGACCAGGTTCTTGAGGTCATAGCGATGTAACTAGTAGCTCCAGTTCAGCCCCAGGTTAGGTCAGCAGCTTCTGAGGGGGAGCAGCTCAGGCTGGAGAGGTATAAGAAGTACCACGCTCCTACTTTCAGTGGCTTGGCGTCAGAGGATGCCCAGGGTTTTCTTGAGGAGTGCCTCCGTATCCTCCGTACTATGGGTGTTGCGGAGTCTAGTGGGGTTTACTTCACTACATTCCAACTTAGAAAAGTGGCCTATCAGTGGTGGCGAGCATATGGGTTTGGTAGTCCGATCGAGGCAGCTTCACTCACTTGGACTCAGTTCTCATATATGCTCTTGAGGGAGTATGCCCCCACAGTCTCATAGATGCATGGCGCGCAGAGTTTGAGTGGTTGTGCCAGGGTTCTATGACCGTGTCAGAGTATACGATACGGTTCAGTAATTTGGCCAGACATGCACCAGCTTTGGATGCTACTATTCGGGAGCGGGTTCATCGATTTATTGAGGGGCTCAACCCCAGTATCAGATTTAGCATGGCCCGAGAGTTGGAGATGTACATCGCATACCAGCCGGTAGTGGGGATTGCTAGGATATTTGAGGGTATGTTGACTCGGGAGAGGTAGGAGAGAGGGGCCAAGAGGTCTCGAGAGTCTGGCACATATAGTGGTACTCGTGCCCCAGCTATAGCTCATCAAGGTATGGGTTATGTGGGTCGCTCTGTTCATTTAGCGGTTCCAGCCGCCAGCGGTGCTCCGGCCACTCCTATGCCCCAAGCTCCTTATTATGTACTGCCATTGTCTAGTGCACATCCTGCATGTGGTGTTTTCAGTGGTTTGTCCAGCCGATCAGGCCCGAGCCAGTCACAACATCCACGTCCTCTGAGAGCTTGTTTTGAGTATGGTGACACTCATCATGTAGTGGGGGATTGCCCCAGACTCAGGAGGGGTGCACCTCCACAGACCACTCAGGCACCTCGTGCTCCACCGGGTCCTCAGGCTATGGTTACAGCACCAGCTACCACAACACCTACACAGCCAGATCGAGGTGGAGGTCGGACAGGTAGAGGTCGCCTTAGAGGGGGAGGCCAGGCCAGATATTATTCCCTTCCTGCTAGGACGGAGGCAGTTGCATCCGACTCTGTCGTCACAGATATTGTTCTGGTCTGTCTTAGAGATGCATCAGTCTTATTTCATCCATGATCCACTTATTCTTATGTGACCTCTTATTTTGCTCTGTATTTGGGGGTATCCCGTGATTCTTTGAGTTCTCATGCCTATGTGTCTACACCCGTGGGAGACTCTATTGTTGTTGACCGCGTGTATTGGCCGTGTTTGGTTGTTCTTAGTGGTTTTGAGACCATAGCCGATTATTATTGCTCAATATGATGGATTTCGATGTTATTTTGGGCATGGACTGGTTGTCTCCCTATCACGTTATCCTTGATTCTCATGCCAAGACGGTGACGTTGGCTATGCCAGGTCTACCGCGGCTAGAGTGGAAATGTACCTTAGATCATGTTCCTAGCAGGGTTGTCTCATTTCTAAAGGCTCAACGGATGATTGAGAAGGGGTGTGATGCATATCTGGAATATGTGAGGGATGTTAGTGCTTACACTCCTACCGTCGAGTCAGTTCCGGTAGTGAGGGATTATCGAGATGTATTTTCGGCAGATCTTTCGGGCATGCCGCCCGACAGAGATATCGACTTTGGCATTGATTTGTTACCGGGCACTCAGCTCATTTTTATTCCATCCTACCATATGGCCCCAGCAAAGTTGAAAGAGTTAAAGGAATAGTTGCAAGAGTTGCTTGATAAGGGATTCATTCGACCTAGTGTGCCGCCTTGGGGTGCTCTTCTCTTGTTTGTAAAGAGAAAGAATGGTTATATGGAAATGTGTATTGATTATCGCCAGTTGAACAAGGTTACAGTGAAGAACAAGTATCCATTGCTACGTATTGATGACCTATTTGATCAGCTTCAGGGTACCAGAGTGTTCTCTAAGATTGACTTGCATTCAGGCTATCATCAGTTGAAGATTCGGGAGCCAGATATCCCGAAGACTGCTTTCAGGACTTGATATGGTCATTACGAGTTTGTCAGGACCCAAAACCCAACTAGTCATGATGACACCTAACTCATCCCGTTAGGTAAGCCAATTACCAACTATCCAATTTTAATATTTATTAAAGCAATTTAAGTGAATAAAGGTTTAAATCTTGTACAATCCTCAAGAACTGGTAGTACAAATCATGAGCTTCTAAGAATTGGGTATACAAAGCGGAAATGAAATAAATACAAAGTCTGTTTGAATAATACATAAACAGAGCTTTTATAAATCTAAGGCTACCCTGAACAAGAGGCAGCTACAACAGGAACTCAGGTACATCTTCAAATCCCGCAACTATCGAGCACAATAACAATAACAGCCAACATCTGCACGTAATGTTCAGAAGTGTAGTATCAGTACAACTGACCCCATGTACTGAGTAAGTAACAAGCCTAGTCGTAGATTGAAAGTAGTGACGAGCTTCCACCAAGGTCGGGTCCAAAACCAATAGTCCACAACAATCCATAACAACATAAAGCAAATAATACCAGAAGTAACTCAGGGATAAAATACTCAGCCAAATAATGATTTCAAAAATAGTAGTTCTTTCTTTCAAATACATCAGTGAAAACCCAAATCGTTTGCCGAAGTTGCCAATAATATGAATAGTTTGAAAACAATAAATTTCTCCAAACATCTTTTCAATAATAAATAATATATTTCATTTTCCTTCCGAATAACCCGTATAAAACAAATACATCACTATGCTCATCTGTCAAAATGTGTGAGAAATCATGAATGATGTGATGTTGTACTGTATGAGTAAAAATACATCTCTATGCCCGTATGTCATGTGTGCATGCCAATGCGATGCAACTCAGTGATAAAATCATAAACAGCCCCTCGGGTAGAACATCACTCATATACACCCACTCGGGCAAAATTATAGTCACGCGTGCCACTCGGGCATACCTCACAATCATTCTTGCCACTCGGGTATACCTCACAATCACTCTTGCCTCCCAGTCACTCAGCACTCGGCACTCGCACTCAGTAGGTACCTGCGCTCACTGGGGTGTGTACAGACTCCGGATATCTCCTTCAGCCCAAGCGCTATAATCTACACGGAAAACTCACGTGCTGCATGGATAACTCACGTGCTATAATATAAGGTATGATGTAGGTGGGCAGCCCCGATCTACACTCATCCTCACAATCAGGCCCTCAGCCGATATCAAACATGCTGCGGCGTGCAGCCCGATCCCATAAATATGCAACATGCTGCGGCGTGCAGCCCGATCCTATAAATATCCTCACAAATCCGGCCCTCGGCCTCACTCAGTCATAAACCTCTCAAATCACTCGGGCATTTCAGTAAAACAGGGCATTCGGCCCAAAACATTTATATGCATCAAAATAGAGTCATAAAACTGAGTTATGATATGCAATGAAATGAATATGACTGAGTATGAATTTTCAATTTAAAATAAATAATTCACAGCAATATGATCTCTGTGGGTCCCAATAATACTGGCACACAGCCTCAATCACGATTTTTAATATGTTTTTCAGCTTAATTTCTCTAACTCATAAAACGCATGAAAAATGCCAAGATCATTTAACTACAAAATTTCACAAAAATAATTATGTCACAATTTCTATAGTACACGCCCACACGCCCGTTACCTAGCATGTGCGTCACCTCCCAACAATTCACGAAATACATATATTCAGGGTCTATACCCTCAACTCCAAGATTAGAAGAGTTACTTACCTCGAACAAGCCAAATCCAATGCCGAGCAAGCTAAACAATGCTCCAGAAATCCCATTATGCGCGTATCAACTCCCGAATGGTTTGAATCTACCAAAATTAATTTGATTCTATCCACACAATTTATAGGAATTAATTCCATATCAAAATACTAATAGTTTCCAAAAATCCGAAATTACGCCCCAAAAATACCCGTGGGGCCCACGTCTCAAAATCCGACGAAACTCACAAAATACGATAACCCATCCAATTACAAGTTCAACCATACTAATTTCACTCAAATCCAACTCTAAATCGGTATTCAAACTTGAAAAAATCATTTTGTGACATTATAGAAATTTTCTTCTATTTCTCTTGAAGATTCAATAATCTTACACTAAAAATAAAGATAAATTCATGGAATATAATCACAAGGGAGTTAAGAACACTTACTCCAAGTTGTGTGGAAACTTTCCTCTCCAAAATCGCCCAACCGAGCTCCAAAATGTCCAGAATGAGAAAATATCACGGAACCCTCGTTTTAAACACTGCCCAGGCATTTCCGCACCTGCATTGCCTGGGCTCGCACCTGCGCATCCACATTTTTGGAACACATTGTGCACCTGCGGACAATGCCAACATTTCAAAACCTCACATCTGCGGTGCCCTTCTCGCATCTGCGGGCTCGCAGATGCGCAAACCCTTCGCACCTGCGTTCGCCCCAGGCCAGCCCCAGTCTGCATCTGCGCAACACCTTCGCACATGTGGCCTCGCAGATGCGAAAAATTCCTCGCACCTACGAGAACCGCCCAGTCCCACTCTTGGCTGCTTCTGCGGCTTATTTCACGCACTTGCGGCTTTGCACCTTCGATCAAAATCTTTGAAGGTGCGATCACACCAGTAGGCAGCAGTTCTGTCATTTTCTCAAGTCCAAATTTGATCTGCTAACCGTCCGAACCTCACTCGAGGCCCCCGGGACCTCAAACAATTGTATCAACAAATCCCATAACATAACACGGACCTACTCGAGGCATCAAATCACACCTAACAACATCGAAACAACGAATTACTCCTCAATTCAAAATCAACGAACTTTGAACTTTCAAATTCTACATCTTGTGCCAAAATACATCAAATCAATCCGGAATGACTTCAAATTTTGCACACAAGTCACATTTCACATTACGGACCTATTTCAATTTCCAGAATCAGATTTCAACCTCGATATCAAAAATTCAAACCTCCGGTTAAACTTCCCAAAAAGTCAGCTTTCGGCAATTCAAGCCAAATTTCACTACGTACTTCCAAATAATTTTTCGGACATGCTCCTAAGTCCAAAGTTATCATACGGAGCTATTGGAATCATTAAAACTTCATTTCGGGGTCGTTTACACATAAGTCGACATCCAGTCACTATTTTAACTTAAGCTTTAAACCTTGGAACTAAGTGTTCTAATTCATTATAAAACCTCACCGGAACCGAACCATTTACCCTGAAAATTCATATAATAACTGTAAAGTAAAATTTGAGAAGTAAATAAGGAAACGGGATTGTAATACTCAAAATGACCGGTCGGGTCGTTACATAGTTCCATGTGATGTCTTTTGGGCTTACCAATGCCCCAGCAACATTCATGCACCTGATGAATAGTGTATTTCAGCCCTATCTTGACTCGTTCATCATAGTGTTTATTGACGACATTCTGGTGTACTCCCAGAGCCGGGAGGATCTTGTACAACACTTGAGGACTATGCTTCAGACCTTGAGAGAAATGAAGTTATATGCAAAATTTTCGAAGTGTGAATTCTGGCTAGATTCAGTGGCATTTTTGGGTCATGTAGTATAGAGTAAGGGGATCAAGGTAGATTCAAAGAAGATGGAAGCAGTGCAGAGTTGGCCCAGACCATCCTCAACTATGGAGATCTGGAGTTTTCTTGGTTTGGCGGGGTATTATTGTCGATTTGTAGAGGGTTTCTCGTCTATTGCAGCACCAATGACCAGATTCACCCAGAAGGGTACTCCATTTAGGTAGACTAAGGAGTATGAGGAAAGCTTTCAAAAGCTCCAGACTTCTTTGACTACAACCCCAGTGTTGGTGTTGCCTAGTGGTTCGGGGTCCTATACGGTGTATTGTGATGCATCGTGCATTGGTCTTGGTGCGGTGTTGATGCAGGATGATAGGGTGATTGCCTACTCGTCTAGACAGCTGAAGTTATACGAGAAGAACTATCATGTCCACGACCTCAAGTTAGCAACTATTGTTCATACCTTGAAGATCTGGCGGCACTATTTGTATGGTGTCCCTTGTGAGGTCTGCACCGATCACCGAAGTCTACAACATCTGTTTAAACAGAAAGATCTTAACTTGCGGTAGCGGAGATGGTTGGAGTTGCTTAAGGATTATGATATTACCATTCTCTAACATCCCGGGAAGGCCAAAGTGGTGGCCAATGCCTTGAGTCTCAAGGTGGAGAGTTTGGGCAACTTAGCATATATATCGGTAGCAGAGAGGCCTTTAGCCTTGGATGTTCAGGACTTGGCCAACCAGTTTGTCAGAATAGATGTTTCTGAGCCGAGTCAAGTTTTGGTTTATGTGGTTTCTCAGTCTTCTCTTTATGATCGTATCAGAGAGCGTCAATATGATGGTCCCCATCTGCTTGTCCTTATGGACACGGTTCAACACGGTGATTCCAAGGAAGTCATTATTGTAGATGACAGTGTATTACAGATGCAGGGCAAGTTATGTGTGCCCAATGTAGATAATTTGCGTGACTTGATTCTCTATGAGGCTCACAGTTCGCGGTACTCCATTTATCCAGGTGTCGTGAAGATGTATCAGGACTTGAGACAGCACTATTGGTGGAGGCATATGAAGAAAGACATAGTGGAATATGTAGCTCGGTGCCTAAATTGTTAACAAGTGAAGTATGAGCATTAGCGACCGGGTGGATTGCTTTAGAAGTTAGAGATTCCATAGTGGAAATTGGAGTGGATCACTATATATTTCGTTGTTGAGATCCCACGGACTCAGATGAAGTTCGATGCAATTTGGGTGATTATGGATAGATTAACCGAGTCAACTCATTTCATTCCTATGGTTACTACTTACTCCTCGGAGCAGCTAGTTCAGGTTTACATTCGCGAGATTATCAGGCTTTATGTAGCTACAGTATCTGTCATCTCTGACCGGGATACGCAGTTTGCATCGCTATTCTGGAGAGCCATTAAGCATGAGTTGGGTACTCGGGTGGAGTTGAGTACAACATTTAACCCTCATACGGACGGGCAGTCCGAGCGCACTATTCAGATATTGGAGGATACGCTTCGTGCATGTGTGATGGATTTTGGGCGTGCTTGTGATTAGTTCTTGCCACTTAAGGAGTTTTCCTACAACAACAGTTATCAGTCGAGCATTCAAATAGTACTGTATGAGGCTTTTTATGGTAGGCGGTGCCGGTCTCCACTGGGTTAGTTCGAGTCGGGCAAGGCTAGGCTATTGGGTACACACTTGGCTCAGAAAGCTTTGGAAAAGGTTAAATTGATTCAGGATCGACCTCATACAGCCCAATCCAGATAGAAGAGTTATACGGATCGGAAGGCTCACGACGTTGCATTCATGGTTGGGGAGCGGGTCTTACTCAGGTTTTCGCCGATGAAGGGTGTTATGAGTTTCGGAAAGAAGGGCAAGTTAAGCCCTAGGTATATCGGGCCTTTTGAGATTCTTGAGAGGGTTGGAGACGTGGCTTAGAGACTTGCACTACAACCTAGTCTCTCTGCAGTTCATCCAGTGTTCCATGTTTCCATGCTCTGGAAGTATCACGACGATCCGTCTCATGTGTTAAACTTTAGCTCAGTCCAGTTGGACAAGGATCTATCTTATGTTGAGGAGCCGGTGGCCATTTTGGACAGGCAGGTTCAAAAGTTGAGGTCGAAGAACATCGCTTCAGTGAATGTTCAGTGGAGGGGTCATCCGTTCAAGGAGGCGACTTGGGAAACCGAGCATGATATCCATAGCCGTTATCCTCATCTTTTCACCACTTCATGTATGTCTCTATACTCGTTCGAGGATGAACGTTTGTCTTCAAAGGGGGAGGATGTAATGACCCGGTCGATCGTTTTGAGAGTATTAGCCCCGAACTCCTATTTATTTCTCCCTTTATTTAATTTTGTGGTTACGTAACTTGCCGGGAGGTTTGGTTTTTGGTTTTGGAGTGAAATGGGACACAGAGTCCCTAAAATGGAAGTTTAAGTCATAGGAATTAACCGTAGTTTGATTTGTATGAAGAGGACTCCGGAATGGAATTTCGACTGCTCGAATAGCTCCATATGGTGATTTTGGTATTAGGAGCGTGTTCGGATGATGATTTGGAGGTCCGTAGGTCATTTCGGCATCAAATGGCAAAAGATGGAAAGTTGGGTGATTTTTGGAGAGTTTGATCGGGAGTGGACTTTTTTATATCTGGGTCGGATTCCGATTCCGGAAGTTTGCGTAGGTTAGTAATGTCAATTATGACTTGTGTGCAAAAATTTGAGGTCAATCAGACTTGTTTTGATAGATTTTGGCGTCGGATGTGGAAGTTAGAAGCTTAAAAGTTTATTAGGCTTGAATCGATGCGCAATTCGTGGTTTTAGCGTTGTTTGATGTGATTTGAAGGCTCTATTAAGTTTGTATAATGTTTTAGGACTTGTTGGTATAATTGGTTGAGGTCTCGGGGGCATCGGGGGTGATTCGGGCCATGTTCGGCATATTTCAAAACTTTGATGAATTGCTAGAGCTGCTGATTTTGTTGGTGTCTGGTTTCCTTCATCACGTTCGCGAGAGAGGTCTCGCATTCGCGAAGGGTATCTGGGAGGCAGGTAAGGTTTGTTCTTCTCATTCGCGAATATGGCCACGCGTTCGCGAAGGTGTAGGAAGTTGTTCACCGCGTTCGCGTATGAGGGGTTGCGTTCGCGAAGGCCTGGGCTCAGTATACATCGCGTTCGCATGGGGGATCTTGCATTCGCGAAGAGGAATCTGGCGGCTGAGAGTTTTTGTGCTTCGCGAATGCAAGGCATATTTCGCGTTCGCGAAGAAAAAAACACCTGGGCAGCAGATTAAATTTCAAAATCGAGTGTTTTTCTCCCATTTTCATTTTGGGACCTTGAGAGCTCGGATTTAGGCGAGAATTGGAGGGATTTTCAAAGAAAATATTTGGGTAAGGATTCTTAACTTATTTTTTTATTATACTCCACTAATCTATCATTAATTAAGGAATTGGGTTGAAAAATTGGGGGGAAAGGTGGAAAAATCCTTAGGCCAAATTGTAAGGTTTTGATCGAGATGTTTGTATCGAATTTGAGTAATTTTGGTATGGGTGAACTCGATATTGAATGGGTGTTCGTATTTTGTGATTTTTATACGATTTCGAGACGTGGGCCCGGATCAACATTTTGGGACGATTTTTCAATCCTTTGCTAAAGTCATAGTTTCATTATTAAATTAGTTTCTTATAGTTATATTTATAGTATGTAATTATTTTGGCTAAATTCGAGCCGATCAGAGTCGGAAAATTAAGGGAAAAGCATCCTTATTGACTGATTGAGCTTGGTTTGAGGTAAGTGACTTGTTTAACCTTGTGTGGGGGAAACTCCCCTTAGGTTTTGGTACTATTATGGTATTTACATTATGTAAAGGCCATGTACGCGAGGTGACGAGTCGCGTACACGGGTTAAATGTTAAAAATTTGATTCTTGCTAAGTAGTTTTCTTTTTAAGTCCTTAACCGAGTTATTCTAGCATGTGTAGTTATCATGTTTAGCCTAATGTCGCATGTCTACGTGTCTTATCTCTTACTTGCAATTTGTGCAACATGCTTAGTTGGATTACCTGCTTCATTGATTTTGTATTAAGTCCTTAACTGTAGGATTCCTTGCTGTAATTTCATTGTCCTATTGGTTATTCGTTGCATATTTACTTTTGGGACTACGAGACAGTACCTCCGGAGCGCCCATGTTGCGTATTTACTTTTGGGACTACGAGGCAGTACCTCGGTAGCGCCCCTGTTGCATATTTACTTTTGGGACTACGAGGCGGTACCTCGGGAGTTTCCCTGTTGTGTATTTACTTTTGGGACTACGAGGCAGTACCTCGGTAGCGCCCCTGTTGCATATTTACTTTTGGGACTACGAGGCGGTACCTCGGGAGTTTCCCTGTTGTGTATTTACTTTTGGGACTACGAGGCAGTACCTCGGTAGCGCCCCTGTTGCATATTTACTTTTGGGACTACGAGGCGGTACCTCGGGAGTTTCCCTGTTGTGTATTTACTTTTGGGACTACGAGGCAGTACCTCGGTAGCGCCCCTGTTGCATATTTACTTTTGGGACTACGAGGCGGTACCTCGGGAGTTTCCCTGTTGTGTATTTACTTTTGGGACTACGAGGCAGTACCTCGGGAGCGCCCCTGTTATTTACCTCTATTTGATATGTTGTTATCTTTCTGTAACTTCTCATTGTTCACTTCTCAGTCATTTCATTATATTATTATATCTCCTGTCTTGTTTCCTTTTAATTCCAATAGGGCCTTGATCTGACCTCGTCACTACTCTTATGAGGTTAGGCTTGGCACTTACTGGGTACCATTGTGGTGTACTCGTACTACTCTTATGTACATCTTTTTGTGAAGACCCATGTTCTTCTTACCAGGTCAGGTATCAGTGAGCTAGCCCGTGCGTGGAGATTTCAAGGTATATCTGTTAGTGTCCGCAGATCTCGGAGTCCCCCTCTATCCTTATTATGTTGTTTTTCTTATTTTCATTAGAATCTGATGTATAGAGACATTTAGTATTTCTCTTTAGAGCTTGTGACTTATTTCTACCGGGTTTTGGGAGTTGTAACTACTTTGAATCGCAGTTTTTATATATTTCATATGTTGAGGTTTGAGTTTTAGTTTTATATTCCGTTATTCCGCACAATTGATAGGCTTACATAGTCTTAAATACTAGGTGTCGTCACGATATCCTACGGAGGAAAATTGGGATCGTGACAAGGCTCTATGTCTTGCTTTACTTTCCAGTATTTTGTTGAAGTTCCATTGTAATAGTAATAAGTTTTTATCAAAGTACAAGTTTTACGCTGGAAAATGGATATGTTGATAAGTCAAGCTGTCACCTTCTTTAGAACAAAATTGTTGTAAAGCCCATGGATGGAGTGAATATCTCCTGTATAACAAAAGGGCTCTTAGTCAAAGATAAATAGAAGAATGAATATGAGAATTTCCGGAATGAGATTAAGTTTGAATTTTTACTTTCTTCTTTCAATTACCAGAATCAATCAGTGTAAAGAGTGTGGTCAATGATCATAGCAATCACTAAGATCTAAAAACAGGGAAGTCTTGATTACAGTTTCTTCAGGCCCTTCATCAACCGTGCTTAAGGTGAATCAAACAAAAAAAATGTAAAAGAAAAAGAACAATATACGAATTTAAAGACCAAAATCTCTAGGATGCAAAACCTCTCTCTTGTTTCGACTGGACAGTCTTTTTTTCTTTTTTCATTTTTTCCTTCCCACTTTTGTTTTTATTTTTGTTTCGGAAAAATTGATGCAGATTTTTGGTTTAATTTGATGCAGTCATGCAGTTTTTCTTTCAGGCTTAATAGTTAATACAACCCAATTTACGCTGCAGTCCTTTTGACATACCTCTCTTCTGGAAAATCTCTTACTGTTATAAAATAAAGACTGTAAAGTAAAGACAAGTATAGAGAGAAACTGATATATTATTCAAACTTTAAACTTATGTTCATAATGAACTCAAAACTTCTTTATTTATAGAAGAAAGGAAGCAGCTGCGAGGTTTTTCAGGAAGCAGTTGCAAGACTTTTCTTTAGTTGCTTGTAAGTTGTCTGCATGGGCTGCTTGCAACCTGGCTGTTTAATAAGAAGTTGCTGCAAATCATTTCATTGAGTTGCTTGCAACCTGCTTGCATCAGCTGCTTGTAAGTTGTCTGCATGAGCTGCTTGCAACCTGTCTGTTTAATAAGAAGCTGCTGCAAATCATTTCATTGAGTTGCATGCAACCTGCCTGCATCAGCTGCTTGTAAATAAATTTCAACAGAGTACTAAATGGATAATCTTCTTCAGGAAGATTATCTATAGCGAAGTAATGAATGGACATCCACAATATAATATTTTTATAACACTCCCCCATGGATATTCATTAAAAGATAATGTGCCTCGTTAAAATCTTACTAGAAAAAATTCAGTGGAAAAGATTCTAGTGAAGGAAAAAGAGTACACATATTTAGTAATATACATTTTTAGATGCCTCATTAAAAACCTTACAAGAAAAACCATATGGGAAAAAACCTTTGTTTCAAATATTTGAGTCTATGCATTCCAATCTTGTATACCATCCTCTCAAAGTTGAAGTTGGCAAAGATTTAGTGAACAAATCTGTTGGATTGTCACTTGAATGGATTTATTGCACATCGATATCACCATTTTTCTGAAGATCATGTGTGTAAAATAATTTTGGTAAAATATGCTTCGTTCTATCTCCTTTTATAAATCTTCCCTTTAATTGGGATATGCATGCAACATTGTCTTCGTATAAAATTGTGGATATTTTATCACATTCCAAACCACATTTTTCTTAAATAAAATGAATCACTAATCTCAACCATACGCATTCCCTACTTGATTCATGAATAGCTGTTATCTCAGCATGATTTGAAGAAGTAGCAACAATTGATTGCTTTGTGGAGCGCCATGATATGACAGTACCTCCACATGTAAACACGTTCCCGGTTTGAGATCGAGCTTTATGGGGATCAGATAAATAACCTACATCTGCATAACCAACAAGATCTGTTGTAACGCCCGACCGGTCGTTTTGATAATTTAAGCTCCATTCGGCGGCATAAGGACTTGAGCAGCTTCACATTTTGTATATCGACCTGCGTGCATGGTTGGATTCAATTACCGGATGATTATGAGTCGCATTGGAAGAAGAATTCTAGTTTTGGAAGCTTAAGCGGTGAGAATTTGACTAGAATTTGACTTTTTGTGTAAACGGCTCCGGAATGAGTTATGGATGATGTCAGCAGCTTCGTATGGTCATTTGGGTCTTAGGAGTGCGTCCAGAATATGTTTTGGAGGTCCGCAGTAGATTTAAGCTTGAATTGGCGAAAGTTTGATTTTTGGCGATTTCGGTCAGTAGTGAAAATTTTGATATCGAGCCCAGAATGGAATTTCGGAAGTGGCTATAGTTTCTTAGTGTCATTTGTGACATGTGTGTGAAATTCGAAGTCATTCGGACTAGGTTTGATATGTTTCGGCATCATTTATAGAATTTAAAAAATTCAAAGTTCCTTAGGCTTGAATTCGTGCTCCATTCATGTTTTTGATGTTGTTCAATGTGGTTTGAAGGCTCGACTAAAATCGTATGGTGTTATAGGATTGGTTGGTACGTTTGGCTGAGGTCCCAAGGGCCTCAAGTGTGTTTCAGGATTGGTTGGTATGTTTGGCTGAGGTCCCAAGGGCTTCAAGTGTGTTTCGGATGCTTAACAAATGCATTTTTGGACTTAGGCCATTGCTGTAGTTTTTTTCTGGTGTCTGGTGTTTCGCACCTGCAGAGTGGGAACCGCATGTGCGGACTCGCACGTGCGGAGATGGAAGCGCAGATGCGAGAATTGAGAGTTGGCGTGGGATCGCAGGTGCGCGGAGGTTCCGCATCTGCAATGCACGCATATGCACAGAAGGCTCGCAGGTGCGGAGACTGTGGGAGTTAGTGACTTCCGCAGGTGCGACTGGTTAGACTGCAGGTGCGGTAGGCGCAAGTGCGAGAATCGCTGGGCAGAAAAGGGGTTGGAATCGAGGGTTAGTTCATTTTCACTCCATTTTTTATTTTGAGCTTGGGAGAAGGCGATTCTTTGAGGGATTTTCAGAGAAATCTTGTGGGTAACGATTTCTTACTCGAATTTGGTTTTATTGCATTAACCTATTGTAGTTTTCCTCATTTAATCAAGGTAATTGGGTGAGCAATGTGAGAAATGGGGGGAAACGTTCCCCAATCGAAATTCTGAGTTTTGATCGAGTTCTAGGCATCGGATTTAGATGATTTTTTGTACGGGTGGTCTCGTGAGTGAATGGGTGTTCTAAATTGGTAACTTTTACCCGATTCTGAGTCATGGGCCCGGGGAGACTTTTTGGGCGTTTTTTCCTATTTTCTTGCCTTAGCTTCGAATTCATTAGCTAAAGTAGTTACTTGTAGTATTATTTACATTATGCAATTGATTTGATTAGATTTAGGCCATTCAGAGTTGGATACTCGTGGCATGAGCGTGGTTTCGGATTGAGTCGAGCGATTCGAGGTAAGTATCTTGCCTAACCTTCTGTGGGGGAAACTACCCCTTGGGATTTGAGTCATCTATGTTGATTGTAGTCTGTGTGCGCGAGGTGACGAGTGCGTGCTCGGACTTATTTATGGAAAGCTAGCCTTTTAGGATTCTTATGTCCTTATATTCACCGTGTATGATGTTGTTCTTGATACACTTGAATTCCTATTTGCTAGTTTCACCTCTATATGCTTTGATTAGAGATAATTTCTTTAGGATTCACTCTTACTATTTATTTGATCCTTATTCGACTTAACCAAAGATTTTACCTCTTCTATCGTCGTGCTATATTTTTCATAACTGCTTATCTTTAATTGAAATCATTATTTTCTCATCCTATAATTGCTTAGTCTTAATTAGAGTTATGATTATCTTCCGCTGCTTATCTTTACTTGAATTGTTGAATATTTCTCGTAATTGCTCAACCTCAAAAGGAGTTTAGATAACCTATATCTTAGTTGACATGCCATTATTTGGAACTATTTGACTCGTGTTGGCGTCTTATTGTTGACTTGAATATTGTGGAATCGTTGCTACATTTTTGTTTTGGTTTCCCTTGTTAAGATGTTCTCCTTGTGCCTAGCATTCTTTACTGTGGTTATTTCCTGTGAATGAGTTCTACCGTTCTTGTGATTTAAATTCTTGAGTTGATTTGCTCGTCGTACTTTGCATTTCTATCATTATTGCTTTTGTACTTGTTGTGGTAATGTACGAGGTTTTTGTCGTGTTATAGTTGTCATCTCTGTTGTTTGCGCTGCATATTTAAATTGGGACTACGGACGTACTTCGGAAGATCCCCCAGCACTGCATATTTATTTTGGGACTACGGACGTATTCCGGGAGATCCCCCAGCACTCCATATTTATTTTGGGACTACGGACGTATTCCGGGAGATCCCCCAGCACTACATATTTATTTTGGGACTACGGACGTATTTCGGGAGATCCCCTAGCACTGTATATTTAAATTGGGACTACGGACGTATTTCGGGAGATCCCCTTGTCTTGCATATTTACTTTGGGACTACGGACGTATTCCGGGAGATCCCCCAGCACTGCATATTTATTTTGGGACTAC
>AWOL01S0005002.1:105782-171263 GCA_000715115.1 Nicotiana otophora | reverse complement strand
TTTCAGGACCCAGGAGTTCCTCATCCTCTTCTGGAGGTCGGAACGGGTCCTTATTCACTTCAAGTGATCGAACAACCATTGGTGTACTCAATGGGTGCGCTTTGTCCATGTAAAAGCGTTTTAAGACCCTTTCTGTATAGGCAGATTGATGGATAAAGATCCCGTCTCCTAAATGTTCAATTTGCAGACCAAGACAAATTTTTGTCTTTCCAAGATCTTTCATCTCAAATTCTTTCTTAAGATATTCAATTGCCTTTTGGAGCTCTTCTGGAGTTCCAACAAGATTTATGTCATCAACATAAACAGCAAGTATAATAAATTCTGATGACATTTTCTTTATAAAAATACATGGACAAATAACATCATTTATGTAACCCTCTTTCAACAAATATTCACTAAGGCGATTATACCACATGCGCCCAGATTACTTTAAATCGTACAAAGATCTTTGTAATCTGATTGAATACATTTCCCGAGATTTTGAATTTGCTTCAGGCATTTTAAATCCTTCAGGGATTTTCATGTAAATCTCTTTATCAAGTGACCCGTACATATAAGCTGTAACCACATCTATCATATGTATTTCAAGCCTTTTGTGTAAGGAAAAACTGATGAGATATCGAAATGTTATGGCATCCATAACGGGTGAATATATTTCTTCATAATCGACTCCAGGTCGTTGTGAGAATTGTTGTGCGACAAGGCGAGCATTGTATCTTTCAACTTTATTTTTGTCATTCCTTTTCCGCACAAAACCCTATTTATGACCAACTGGTTTTATACCAGTATGTGTTTGGACTACTAGCCCAAAGACCTCTCTTTCAGCAAGTGCGTTCAATTCTGATTGAATTGCCCCTTGCCATTTAGGCTAATCAGATCTTTGTCGACATTCTTCGACAGATTGGGGTTTAAAATTCTCACTATCTTGCATAATGTTAAGTGCAACATTATAAGCAAAAATATTATTCACCACTATTTCACATCGATTTAAATTACTCTCATCACCAATAGAACTTATTAAAAGTTTCTTTCTCACTTGAGTCTCGGGTTCAGTGATTTCTTCAGGAATCTCAGAACTAATCAGATCTTGGGTCTCTTCAGGAGATCCTTTTATAGTATCGTTTCGATCAGTTGTCGATTTTCTTTTTTGATGATTTCGATCCTTAGAACCCAAAGGCCTACCACGCTTCACGCGTGCTTTAGGTTCACTAGTTCTCATACTAGTAGATGGTCCTGCTGAGACATCAATTCGTATAGGCACATTCTCTGTAGGGATATGTGACTTAGTTATCCTTTTCAAATTAGTAAACGCGTCTGGCATTTGATTTGCTATATTTTGTAAATGATTGATCTTTTGAACCTCCTCATTACATATATGGGTACGTGGATCAAAATGAGATAATGATGAAACTTTTCACACAATTTCTCTTTTGATTTCCTTTATCTCTCCCCTTAATTGTGGGAAATTTGTTTCATCAAACCAACAATCTGCAAATCGAGCAGTAAATAAATCCCCCATCAATGGTTCAAGATAGCGAACAATAGAGGGTGATTCAAACCCAACATATATTCCTAACCTTCTCTATGGGCCCATCTTACTGCGTTGTCATATTGCTACTGGCACATATACAGCACATCCAAAAATTTGTAGATGAGTAATATCTGGTTCATGACCAAAAACTAATTATGACGGAGAATATTTATTATAATATATGGGTCTGAGACGGATAAGTGATGATGCATGTAAGATAGCATGGCCCCAAACAGTAGTGGGCAATTTTGTTTTCATAAGTAATGGTCTTGCTATCAATTGCAGATGTTTAATAAATTACTCTACAAGGCCATTTTGAGTATGAACATAAGCTACAGGATGTTCAACTTTTATCCCAACTGATAGAAAGTAATCATCAAAAGGTAGAGATGAGAATTCTCCAGCATTATCAAGGCGAATAGCCTTTATAGGATAATTTGGGAATTGCACCCTTAATCGAATTATTTAGGCTAATAGCTTTGCAAACGCCAGGTTGTGAGATGATAGTAAGCACACATGAGACCATCTTGAAGATGCATCTATTCGGACCATAAAATATCTAAACAGCACACTTGGTGGGTGAATAGGTCCACATGTATCCCCATGTATACGTTCTAAAAAGGCAGGGGATTCAATGCCAACCTTCATTGGTGATGGTCTGGTGATCATTTTTCCTTGATAACAAGCATCACAAGAAAATTCATTATTTGTAAGAATCTTCAGGTTCTTTAATGGATGCCCACTCGAATTTTCAGTAATTCGTCTCATCATTATTGATCTAGGATGGCCCAAACGGCTATGCCAAATATATTTGAATCAGTAAACTTTTGGTTTACGATAGAGTGTGCTTCAACTGTACTAATCTTTGAATAGTATAAGCCAGAATATAAAGTTGGTAACTTTTCTACAATGCACTTCTGGCCAGAAACATTCTTTGTAATATAAAGATATTCCATATTCATTTCATCTGCCGTCTCAACATGATACCCATTTCGGTGGATATCTATAAAACTCAACAAATTTCTTCGGGGCTTGGAAGAGAATAATGCATTGTCTATTATACGTTTTGTTCCCTTAGACAGAAATATAATGGCTCTTCCAGAGCCTTCAATCAAACTTATATTACCAGAAATTGTTGAAACATTTGCTTTTTCCTTATGCAAATAAGAAAAGTATTTCTGATCCTTGAATATGGCATGAGTTGTTCCACTATCAATTACACAAATATCTTCATGATTGGTCTTTGATCCAAACATAATTTGAGGAGTATCCATATTCTTCAAAATGACATAAATAAAATATGTTATAGTAAACATCATTATCAAAGCATAACTTGTATTTATGTACAACAATTACATAACCATACTATCTATTACATACAACCAAAATTAAAATATTTACATTTCTAGGAGTGCAAAGTGATCATCTACATTCAAATGCATGAAGTCTAAATTATCTTCAGAAATAAAATTTGCTTCAGCATTTTTCTCTGCCTTCTTCAAGGAGGCTTGATAAAGCTCAACCGGGTGCTTTGGCATACGACAAGTACGTGACCAGTGCCCTTTTCCTCCATATCTATAGCATGCAGTTTCTAGCTTTGTTGCTTGCATCGCTTCATGCTTTTGTTCCTTCCTTTTCCAATGTTGGTGGTGAGGAGGGTTCTTTGGTGCATTATTATTACCATGATTAGAGTTTCTTCCCCGACCACGGCTATGACCACGACTGGGGCCACGACCTCTTTCACGCTTAGCTTGGTAGAAGTTTGTCTCATTCACTTCAAGGAATGGACAAGAACCAGTTGGTCGGCTTTCATGGTTTTTCATTAATAGCCCATTATATTGCTCGGCTACAAGAAGATGTGAGATAAGTTTAGAATACTTTTTGAATCCCATCTCTTGATATTGCTGCTGCAGGAGCATATTCGAGGCATGAAAAGTAGTGAAAGTTTTCTCCAACATATCATGATCAGTAATATTATCACCACATAATTTTTATTGGGAAATAATTCTGAACATAGCAGAGTTATACTCACTGATAGATTAAAAATCTTGTAGCCTTAAATGAGTCCAATCATATCGTTCATGTGGAAGAACGACCATCTTCAGGTAGTCATATCTATCTTTTAAATTATTTCACAATATGACTAGATCTTTAATAGTAAGATATTCCATTTTCAGGCCCTCATCAAGGTGATGGTGTAGGAATATCATTGTGTTGGCACGGTCTTGGTTTGATGCCTGATTTTTGCCCTTGATGGTGTCTGCCAGACCCATCGCATCAAGATGAATTTCAGCATCAAGCACCCAAGACATGTAGCTTTTGCCCAATATATCCAGGGCTACAAATTCAAGTTTAGAAATATTTGAGATTATTTAGAAAAAGAAAGTTCGTACCTCTAATACTTTCAAAGTATTTGCTCGAGATGGCAGAGTCTCATGTTGATAATGTGTTATAAAATAAAGATTGTAAAGTAAAGACAAGTATAGAGAGAAACTGATATATTATTCAAACTTCAAACTTATATTCATAATGAACTGAAAACTCCTCTATTTATAGAAGAAAGGAAGCAACTGCGAGGCTTCTCAGGAAGCAGCTGCAAGGCTTTTCTTTAGTTGCTTGTAAGTTATCTGTATGAGTTGCTTGCAACCTTCCTGTTTAATAAGAAGCTGCTGCAAATCATTTCATTGAGTTGCTTGCAACCTGCCTGCATCAGTTGCTTGTAAGCTGCCTGCATGACTTGCTTGCAACCTGCCTGTTTAATAAGAAACTGCTGCAAATCATCTCATTGAGCTGCTTGCAACATGCTTGCATCAGTTGCTTGTAGATAAATTTCAATAGAGTACTAAATGGATAATCTTCTTCAGGAAGATTATCTATAGTGGAGTAATGAATGGACATCTACAATATAATATTTTCATAACACTTACATACTTCTTCGAGATCTGACCCCTTTTTTTTTCAAAACAAGGTGTATGTCACACCTCGTAACACATGTTATTGTGTTAAAAAATAAAAATACTGAAAAAGACAACTCCCCTGCTCCTACTAAGTTTCAATAATTACACTTTAACCAAAACAACTTTTCTTGCAAATATTCCATCTTCTCCTAGTGCTCATGTTCAAATACTACTTATGCTCCATCCGGTGATAAAATTTAAGGACCCGTTTGGCCATGAGTTTTGCCAAAATAAATTTAGAATTTATTTGATAAACACATGTTTGGCCATAGATTTTGCCCACATTTTGGCATAATCCCAAATCCCAAAATCACCTCAATTGCTGATTTTGGGCCAAAACATGACCGTTACATTTTTTACAAGTTTTAAACATTACCCCAAACTTTTATAATTTGTAAAAGAGCCCACATTTATTACGACCAACTAAAACATATCTGCTCACTTGCCTCTCATTAAACTCACGCGTTTGCTTTGCCCTCTATAAACAGAAGAGAACTCCACCGCAAATTCTCCGTGCCAATCGATTGCAATCCACAGCAAAGACGAAATTTGAAGGTAATTTGGTAAAATCTGCTAATACTTGTTTAAATTTTCTGTAGATTTGTATGAATTTTCTTCGGATTTGTTTCGCTAGTTCTGTATGAATTTTCTTCAGATTTGTTTTGCTTGATTTGTATAAGTTTTTCTTCAGATTTGTAAACCCTCCCATGTATATGAGGTCTCTCATCTCATACATTGACTAATCTTTGCTTGTGATGACGATAAATGGCTATCTCTCTTTTTTTCTTTTTTTTCCGGTTATGTTTGGTTGAAACTGTGGTCTTGTGTTGGCTGGAAACGTTACTCTTTTCAGCCCAAAAGCTTATGCCGTTATGCAATTTGGATGTTGGGAAGCAGACGAAACTCAAAAAAAATAATTTCTTTCCCTTTTGTATAGCATCTTTATGCTTTATTTCTTTGTATCATTCGGCTGATGCAACTAATGTTTTGGCCTTGCTTTTAAAGTTTTGTAATGCCCATAATACCTGAAGCTAGTTTTGAGATTTCCGGCGAGAATTTTGTGGCTCTGCCTCTACCGGTTAATAGGGTAACATACTTTAAATTTTAATCCTTCTGCTTGTGCTAGTATGCCTTCCGTATAGTTTAAGGCATCCTTTTGGATTTTATGCACTATAAGAAATGCATGCTCGTCGTGAAGAGATTGTTCGTATAATGTGGGAAAATTATATTACAGAATAGCTAGTTATGATCATTTTTTTGGGACTGATGGATCTTGTAATTAATGGTATGGTACCAAACTTATTTATGTTTAAGACTATGGTTTATGATAATGATAATGAATGGTATTGATGGAAGTTCTGTATATACGATATAGCAAGTTTGTTTGTTTGGTACTATTGGGTATTTGTGATAGTTTTTAGAACTTGTGGGTATAAGTCATATTTCATATTTTTTTAAATAAAAAGTGAAATATATTTTGAAAAATCATGTCCAAACACATTTTCATATTCACTCCAAACTTCACCAAAATCAGATTTTTCAAAATAAATTTGGGAATCTATGGCCAAACGCTAGCTAAGTATGCAAGTAACTATCTAAAGACGGTCCTTTTTTTAAAGAAGATAAAATGACATATATTAAAAGAAAATATTTTATGGTCAATTGACCTACAAATGAGTAACTCACGAATATAAAAGAGAGAACAAAAATATTGAGAAATAATTTTCCCACTAAGCAAGATTCTCTTATGGACTTACATTGTAGATGTTGTTTTGTTCTAAAGACGATACTCATTCTGGTGAGGAAAGTTTGGAGGAGCTTTGACGACCACAGATTCATTTCTCCCGAAGTTTTTGATAGCTTACCAATAGTAGCATGCCCAGAATTTTTATCAAGGGTATTCAAATTTTGAATAAGTAAATAACTTTTTTTCGAGAGTGCACCGATGTACCTTACTGATAAAATAAGAATACACATTGTAACAATAAATTTTTCGCGTCGTTAAAAATAAATAATCAAGATAAGAAAATTGTGTAACAAATGTAGCATTTGCTTTCAATAAATATTGAGTGTTACAATCTCTAGTATTCCTCTGATTCTTCAAGAATGTAAACTATCTTGATAAACTTGAGTTTGATTTTGATTCAAGGGCTAGTAAAGCTTGGTCTTGAATCTCCTTCTTGATCTTGGATTTGGATTTAGTCACGAACAAGAAATTTCATCGCGAACACCTTGGTATTTGATTTGCCTTCGTTCTTGAACTCGTAGCTTGAGTGCTTGAACTTGTAGCATGTAGAGAAATGTGCAGTGTTTGATCCACGAGCTCTCTGCTTTCTTCTTGTTATCACTTCTGGTATCTTCTAGCTTTATGAAGACCTTTATTTATAGTTGTAGGGAGTGGTGGGGCTCTGCGATTTGATTGGTCCATTTGAATTAACCAATACCATCTGGATATTTGGCACAACTCTATTGGTTATTGATTTGACTTGGTATGCCACCCTTTCTTGACACATGGCATGATTTAATTGGCTCATTTATTTGGCATGGATTGCCACATCACTTAACACGTGGCATGATTTTGTTAGCTCATTCTTTTGACTTGGATTGCCACATCACTTGACATGTGTCATGATTTTATTAGAACATTTATTTGGCTTGGATTGCCATATCACTCGACACGTGGCATGAGTCTGACCTTAAGATGGTGTAACGACCCGACCAGTCGTTTTGAGAATTTACGCTCCTTTCAACTATTTGAAGTCTTCAATAACTTCCTACGAGGTATTATGACTCGTGTGAATTGTCGGTTTTGGTTTTAAGGTATTTCGGAGTTAGCTTGGAAGAACGAATTTTTATGTTAGAAGCTTAAGTTGAAATAGTTGACCGGATGTTAAATTATGTGTAAACGACCCCGGAATAGAGTTTTGATAATTCCAATAGCTCTGTATGGTGATTTTGGACTTAGGAGCGTGTCCAAAAATTATTTGGAAGTTTGTAGTAGAATTTGGCTTGAAATGACTAAAATAGAAAGTTGAGTTTGGAAGTTTGACCGGGGAGTTGACTTTTTGATATCGGGCTCAAAATCTGATTTTGGAAATTTGAATAGCTTCGTAATGTCATTTATGACTTGTGCGCAAAAGTTTAGGTAAATCGGACGTGATTTGATAGGTTTTTGAGTAGTTTGTAGATATTGGAAGTTTCAAAGTATATTAGGCTTGAATTGAGGTGCGATTCATGGTTTTAGCATTGTTTGATGCGATTCGAGGCTTCAACTAGGTTCGTATGATGTTTTAGGACTTATTGGTATATTTGGTTGAGGTCCCGAGAGGATCGGGTGAGTTTCGGGAGGTTAACGGGTCGTTTTTGGACTTAGCATGTTGGCTAAAAACTGCTGGTGTATTTTTCTAGTCTCCTTCTTCGCATTAGCGAATAGGACCTCGCGTTCGCGAAGGGGAATTTGAGGCAGGCAAGATTTTCCCTTTGTGTTCGCGAGAGGGTTTCGCGTTCGCAAAGAGGGGTTGGAGTCATACGAGGTTGTTCACGGCGTTCGCGATTGGGTATCGCGTTCGCGAAGGGAAAAATAGTGGGCATGGATATTTTGCCTTCGCGTTCACGAAGGGGAGCTCGCGTTCGTGAAGAAGGACTCCGTAAAGCATTGCGTTGGCGAGCAGTGTCTCGCGTTCGTGAAGAGAAAACATTGGGCAGCACATTTTGTGCTTTGCGAATGCGAGGGACTTGTCGCGTTCGCGAAGAAGAGAGGTCTGGACATAGAGTTTAAGTTCTGATTTTCAGTTTTTGATGGATTGGAGCTCGGGAAGAGGCGATTTTCGGGAGTTTTTCAAGGAAAACAATGGGGTAAGTGTTATTAACTCGATATTGGTTAAATTACGCGAATCCATGGTTGTTTTTATCATTTAATTGGTGAATCAAGTTGGAAAAGTTTGAAAACCTTCTTGGTTTAAATTGAAGATTTGAAGGTCGAGTTGGGGTCAGATTTTGGTAAACTTAGTATGGTTAAACTCGTGTTGAATGGGCTTTCGGATTTTGTAACTTTGTCGGGTTCCGAGACGTGGGCCCCACGGGCAATTTTTGGGTGAAATTTCGATGTTGATGGAAAATTTGTATTTTCTTATGGAATTAATTCATATCATTTTTATTGACCGAAACGAATCATTTGTGTCTAGATTTGAGGCGTTTGGAGTCCAATTCACGAGGCAAAGGCATATCGGAGTAAAGAATTACACGTTTGAGGTAAGTAACACTTCTAAACTTGTTTATGAGGGTATGAATCCCCGAATTTGGTATGATATAAATTGTGAAGGTGACACACATGATAGGTGACAAACATGTAGATGTGCCTACAAAAATTGTGTCTTGAATAAATCCTGTGAAGTTGTAAGATTAAAGAATCATGTTATTATCTGAACATGTGGCACGTGTTAGAGGAATTGAGCTGAGGCTTGTGATAAAGATCATGTTTACGCTACATGCCAATATTTGGGACCCATGGGGTCATGTTGTTGTTGAATTAATTGTTCAAAATTATACATTTCACACTCAGTAATAATTGTCCATTGTGAGGATATTTATGGGATTGAGCTGCGTAACGCATCAGGCCATAATGGCTTTATACATTATTATTATTTGGATCGGGGCTGCCCGCATGCAGCAAGCCTTATAGGCTTTGTTATTATACAGATCGGGACTGACCGCCTGCAGTAGGCCATATTGGCTTTGTATACGCTTGGGCTGAAGGAACCCCTCCGGAGTCTGTAAACACCCCCAGTAAGCGTAGATGATCATCGATATTCGGAATGGAATTCTCAGGGCATGGACTTGCCTTACTTACTGCTTATATATATGTTTGGGATGGATTTTTCCTAGGGCATGGACTTGCCTTACTTATTTATATTGTGATGAGTTATCTGGACATGGATCTTGTCTGTGCCATTTATATTTAGGGATAAATTATCCCAGGGCTCGATTGGCCTTATACGATACTGGGTGACTGATTGTCAGTCGATGTGCATATATATACGGGTTGGAACACCCCTGGGCTGGACTTGCCATAAACAGTACCGAGTGACCGGATAATTTGTGACCAGTATTTACATGAGATCTTTCTACTGAGATGTCATATGCCTCATATCATGCAGTATTGATCTATTTCATTTGTACTGAGTTTAACTGTTGAATTTGAAAGCATGCCTACATTTCTGTTCCATCCATTTTACTAGACTGTACCTACGGAGCTCATCATTTCTTTCAGCCTAGAAGTTAGTCGTGTTACTTATTGAGTTAGTTGTACCCATACTACACTCTGCACCTCGTGTGCAGATCCAAGTGCTTTCGGACACGGAGATTGTTAGATTTCAGAGTACTATCAGTTGGAGACTATGAAGGTAGCTGCTTGGTGTCCGCTGACCTTGTCTCTCTTTCCTTCAGTTATTGTACTGCTCTATATTTTCAGATTGTGATTTTTATCAATCAAACATTGTACTCATATTAGATGCTCATGTACTCAGTGACACCGGGTTGTGGGAGTGTTATATTTGAAATTGTGAGATTTCTTCTGCTGAATTTAATTATTTGTTTTAAAATTTAAAAGATATGGCTAATTTTTGAGACTTTCGGCTTGCCTAGTATTAAGATAGGCGCCATCACGACAGGTGAGATTTTATGTCGTGACAAGTTGGTATCAGAGCCTGGATAACATAGGTCTCACGAGTCATGATCAGGTTTAGTGAAGTCTTGCGGATCGGTACGGAGACGTCTGTACTTATCTTCGAGAGACAGCAGACCCTTAGGAAATTTTCACTTTCTTGTATTCTATTGTGCGAATTTGTTGATTTCGAAAACTAAATTTCTGTTATTCTATTCTCTCACAGATGGTGAGAATATGTACTACTGGATCAGACGGTCAGCCACCAATGCCACCAGTTAGGGCCGCGAGAGGCTAGGGTTGTGGTAGAGGCCGAAGTAGAGGTCGAGGTGTAGCTCGCACCACAATTGGACCAGCACCTGTAGTACCACCGGTTGCTCTAGCTCAGGAGGAGATTCCAGATATAGTTGAGCCGATAGGATCAGCTCAGGCACCAGCTGTACCCATTGAGATTCCAGGCCTTCAGGACACTTTGGCCCAGATATTGGCAGCCTGCAATGGTCTTGCTCAGGTGGTTTCGGCTCAGGCCGCACCTGCTACTTCTCAGGCCGGGGGAGGTACTCATACCCCTATTGCACTTACTCCAGACCAGGTAGAATAGGGACTCTAGATACCGGGGGCACTACCAGACCAGCCGGCTGCAGCTACTCAGGCCCCGGTAGTTCCTATTATGACAGATGATGAGCAGAAGAGACTTAAGAGATTTGAGAAGCTTCGGCCTCCACCATTTAGCGGTACTAAGTCAGAAGATGCTCAGGATTTTCTGGATAGGTGTCAACGGATGCTTCGGACAGCGGGTATTCTGGAGACCATTGGGGTCTTATTCACCACTTTTCAGTTTTCTGGGGCTGCATTCAGATGGTGGGAGACTTACGAGAGGCGTAGGCCTATTGACGCAACACCCCTTACTTGGCAGAAGTTCTCCATGGTCATTTTGGAGAAGTTCGTGCCTCAGTCCCGCAGAAAGGAGCTGCACAGACAGTTTGAGCAGCTTTGCTAGGGTGATAGGTCCGTGACGCGATACGAGATGAGATTTTCTAAGTTGGCTTGTCACGTAGTCTGGTTGGTTCCCACTGATAGGGAGAGGATTAGTAGGTTCATTGATGGCTTCACATATCAGCTGTAGTTACTTATGACTAGGGAGAGAGTATTTGGTGCTACTTTTGATGAGGTAGTGGACATTGCTCGGCAGATAGAGATGGTTCGTAGCCAGGAACGTGGAGAGAGAGAATATAAGAGGCCTCGTGGTCCAGGTGATTACAGCGGTGTTCCTTCAAGGGGTCAGTTTTACCGCGGTAGGGTTCGTTCTTACAAACACGCTCAGACGAGTCGTCCAGTTCACAGTGGTGCATCATCTAACCATGGTTCATACAGTTCTCATCAGAGTCAGTCATCTCTCAATGCACTTCCAGCCCCGAGTACACTCTGTGCACCATCAGTTCAAGGATCATATGTACCAGGTCCTTCTGATAGTCATTCTGGTTCCCGAGGTCAGCCTCAGAACTCGCCACCATTCTATGAGATGGAGTGCTATGAGTGTAGAGAGCTGGGCCATGTGAGGAAATATTGTCCCTGCCGTACGTGAGGTGCAGTTCAGCAGAGGAGTCAGGCTACTACTTCTGTGTCAGTTGCTCCACCACCCGCTCAGCTAGCTCAGGGTGGGGCTCAGTCAACTAGGGGTCGCCCAAGGGGGGGGCGATCCGGTGGCGGTCAGGGCCGATTCTATGCTTTTCCTGCCAGGAAAGATGTTGTTGCTTTAGATGCGGTGATCATAGGTATTGTCTCAGTGTGCCAAAGGGATGCATCTATATTAATTGACCCTAGTTTCACCATATTTTGTTCATTTTTGGATATGCCTCGTGAGTCCTTAGTTTCACCTGTTAATATATCTATGCCGATGGGCGGTACTATAATTGTGTACCGGGTGTATCGGTCGTGTGTGGGAATTATTGGGGAACGAGACCTGAGTTGGTCTTTTATTGCTTAGCATGGTCAATTTAGATATTAACTGGGTATGGTGAGATATCAGATATTTTGTTATATGGCCTTGGTCCAAGTGAGGGAGTCTTCTATCTACGATTTGATTGCACGATTAGGTGTGGTATTGGTTTTGGTCTGAGGCATACTTGTTGATTAGTTATGACTTGCAGAGGTTGAGATCGGGGATGACTCGAGTAAAGTATGAAAATTATGGAATGAGTAAGTTGTTATTTTGAAGGATGCAGTGCATACAAAGTATGAAATTGATTGGTCGTGTTAGGGTAAGGTTACTTATTTGAGTGTTGATTGTGCTAAAGGAGCACATGTCCTTCGGCTTATTCGGGAGGTACAATTTAGATTTGAGCGTAGCGGTGTTGTGAGGGATTTAGATTTATAGGTACGATGTGAAAATTCATTCTTGAAAGGAAGGTCACAAATTCTGAACAGAATAGTCAGTTTCGGATATTTAGAGGAATGTTATAACTGCCCGAGGATTCCTGAGAAGGGTGTGTGATTGAAATGGGCTTTTTCTTTTGATTTATAGATATTCATAGGTATTACGATACTCTCCTGGTTGATAGACTATTGATATTCAAATTATCGATATTATTGGCACGTGAGTTGTCCGTGCAGGTCTAGATATTGATACCATAGCACGTGAGTTGTCCGTGCGAGGGATGTTAATGTGAGCTCTAGAAAAGCTGGTTACTGTTATTAAACTTGTGTGTATGGGGTCCACTATATATAATAAACTTATAGCATCACAGTTGTGGCGGTACTTGTTGAACTTACAATACAGTTCTCTACTTTGAGACATCTTCCATTTTGGGTACAAGGTTGTGTAGTTGTGGATTGAGTTGTATTGGTGTGGCATGTCAATAGGATAGTTGTATTTAATAATATAAGGTCATTGAACCTAGAATGGGTACTATCATGTTTGATTACGGTATATTCAGGAGTATAATATTGAAACGACTTAGAAAGTGATTATGGTTCTGGTTGGGGCGAGAGAGCTCCATGGTTAGTTGATCTGATGAGTGGTTATGAGTTTTTGATTGTTTCTTTCATCATTGGCAGTGCACGAAAGTTTTGGAATGAGGTTCTATTGAATGCGGGGTTTTAATACTTGTACTTGGTTGGTTTGGAGTAAATACTGTGATTGTGATCGAGAATGGTGTTGTGAGCATGTGAGTTATGTAGTATGTAATGTGATTATATCTGGGTTTATGGCTATGGCGTGATACAGCTTTTTCAGACTTATACGGTGGGTAAGATTTAGATCTTGGAAAGAATTTTGGGTATTAGAAATTGGGCTCCATGTTTTGGGCTAAGGTTAAATTAATGATTTTTAGTTGTGTTATGTTGTCAGGCCTATATAGAATAGGGTAGCGCGGGATCACCCCAGGGTATGTGCGTGGTAGATGGAATGGTGATGTGATGGCTTGGAAACAACTCTTGGCACGTTCGAGGACGAACATATGTTTAAGTGGGGGAAATTATAATGACCCGACCGGTCATTTTGAGCATTTACGCTCCTTTCAACTATTTGAAGTCTTGAATAACTTCCTACAAGGCATTATGACTTGTGTGAATTGTCGATCTTAATTTTAAGGTATTTCGGAGTTAGCTTGGAAGAATACATTTTCATGTTAGAAGCTTAAGTTGAAATAGTTGACCGGATGTTGACTTATGTGTAAACAACTCCGAAATAGAGTTTTGATGATTCCAATAGCTTCGTATGGTGATTTTGGACTAAGGAGTGTGTCCAAAAATTATTTGGAAGTCCGTAGTAGAATTTGACTTGAAATGGCTAAAATAGAAAGTTGAGTTTGGAAGTTTGACCGGGGAGTTGACTTTTTGATATCGGGCTCGAAATCTGATTCTCAAAATTTGAAAAGCTTCGTTATGTCATTTATGACTTGTGTGCAAAATTTGAGATCAATCGGACGTGATTTGATAGATTCTGGAGTCGTTTGTAGAAATTGAAAGTTTCAAAGTGCATTAGGCTTGAATTGAGGTGGGATTCGTGGTTTTACTGTTGTCTGATGTGATTCGAGGCTTAGACTAAGTTCATATGATATTTTAGGACTTGTTGGTATAATTTGTTGAGGTACCGAGGGGCTCGGGTGAGTTTCGTGAGGTTAACGGGTCGTTTTTGGACTTAGCATGTTGGTTGAAGACTGCCGGTGTATTTTTTGGTTTCCTTCTTCGCGTTCGCGAGTGGGCCCTCACGTTCGCGAAGGGGAATTTGAGGCAGTCAAGATTTTCCCTTCGCGTTCACGAGAGGGTCTCGCGTTCGCAAAGAGGGGCTGGAGTCATACGAGGTTATTCACCGTGTTCACGATTGGGTATCGCGTTCGCGAAGGGAAGGGAAAAATAGTGGGAATGGATATTTTGCCTTCGCATTCGCGAAGGGGAGCTCGCGTTGGCGAGCAGTGTCTCGCGTTCGCGAAGAGCAAATGATGGGCAGAACATTTGGTGCTTCGCGAACGCGAGGGACTTGTCGCGTTCGCGAAGAAGAGAGGTCTGGACATAGAGTTTAAGTTCTGAAAATGGGAATTTGTCCCATTTTCAGTTTTTGACGAATTGGAGCTCGAGAAGACATGATTTTCGGGAGTTTTTCAAGTAAACTAATGGGGTAAGTGTTCTTAACTCAATATTGGTTAAATTACCCGAATCCATGGTTATTTTTATCATTTATTGGTGAATTAAGTTGGAAAAGTTTGAAAACCCTCTTGGTTTAAATTGAAGATTTGAGGGTCGAGTTGGGGTCAGATTTTGGTAAACTTAGTATGGTTAGACTCGTGGTTGAATGGGCTTTCAGATTTTATAACTTTTGTCAGGTTCCGAGACGTGGGCCCCACTGGCGATTTTTGGGTGAAATTTCGAATGTTGATGGAAAATTTGTATTTTCTTATGGAATTAATTCCTATCATTTTTATTGACCTAAACGAATTATTTGTGGCTAGATTCGAGGCGTTTGGAGTTCAATTCACGAGGCAAAGGCATAGCGGAGTAAAGAATTACACGGTTTGAGGTAAGTAACACTTCTAAACTTAGTTCTGAGGGTATGAATCCCCGAATTTGGTATGATATGAATTGTGAAGGTGGCACACACGATATGTGACGAACATGTAGACGTGCCCACAGAAATTGTGTCTTGAATAAATCCTGTGAAGTTATAAAATTAAAGAATCATGTTAGTATCTAAACATGTGGCACGTGTTAGAGGAATTGAGCTGAGGCTTGTGATAAAGATCACGTGTTACGCTACATGCCAATATTTTGGGACCCATGGGGTCGTGTTGTTGTTGAATTAATTGTTCAAAATTATACATTTCACACTCAGTAATAATTGTCCAATGTGAGTATATTTATGTGATTGAGTTGCGTAACGCAGCAGGCCATAATGGCTTTATATATTATTATTATTATTTGGATCGGGGCTGCCCGCCTGAAGCAAGCCTTATAGGTTTTGTTATTATATAGATCGGGACCGGCCGGCTGCAGTAGGCCATATTGGCTTTGTATACGCTTGGGCTGAAGGAGCTCCTTCGGAGTCTGTACACACCCCCGGTGAGCGTAGATGATCATCGATATTCGGGATGGATTTCCCAGGGCATGGACTTGCCTTACTTACTGCGTATATATACGTTTGGGATGGATTTTTCCCAAGGAATGGACTTGCCTTACTTATTTGTATTGTAATGATTATCTCGACATGGATCTTGTCCGTGTCATTTATATTTAGGGATAAATTATCCCGTTGCTGGATTGGCCTTATACGGTACTGGGTGACTGACTGTTAGTCAATGTGCATATATATACGGGTTGGAACACCCCTGGGCTGGGCTGGCCATAAACAGTAACGAGTGAACGGATAATTTGTGACCAGTATTTATATGAGGTCTTTCTACTGATATGTCATATGCCTCATATCATGCAGTATTGATCTATTTTATTTGTACTGAATTTAACTGTTGAACTTAAAAGCATGCCTACATTTCTGTACCATCATTTTTACTAGATTGTACCTACTGAGTTCATCATTTCTTTCAGCCCAGAGGTTAGTCTTGTTACTTATTGAGTTAGTTGTACTCATACAACACTCTGCACCTCGTGCAGATCCATGTGCTTTCGGACACGGAGATTGTTATATTTCAGAGTACTATCAGTTAGAGACTATCAAGGTAGTTGATTGGCGACCGCTGACCTTGTCTCTCTTTCCTTCAGTTATTGTACTGCTCTATATTTTCAGACAATAATTTTTATCAGTCAAATATTGTACTCATATTAGATGCTCATGTACTTAGTGACACCGGGTTTTGGGAGTGTTATATTTGAAATTGGGAGATTTCTTCCGCTGAATTTAATTATTTATTTTCAAATTTAAAAGATATGGTGTATTTTTGAGATTTTCGGCTTGCCTAGTATTGAGATAGGCGCCATCACGACATGTGAGATTTTGGGTCGTGACAGATGGGCTACTAACCATTTGAACCTTGGGCTAGTAAAATTGGCTCATCTTTTGTAGCCCAATTAGATAGACTATCCCAATATATTTGGATTTAAATGACTAACTCAATTGTATTAGCTCCAATATTTACTTGGACTATTGTCTTGAATTTAATATAGTCCAAATAATTTGTGGTTTAAATCCTGCAAGATTCGCATGCTTACACACATGTACCTCCAAAACATTGTCTAAAGCTACCTATGTGACAATATATTCTATTCAACAAATTTTTATTTTTTGGTAATTAAAAATTTTTTTTATCAAGGGAAAAGATATGTACAAGTAAAAAAAAAACGTAGAGTCGGACATACTCCAACTTTAGTATACTGCCTAGCATCTAATCTCCACCTCCCTTATTACAAATGATCAGGGTATATCACCTAAGGGAAATAGTTCATCTTGCTTAGTTGTCCAACAATCTTCTTGTTGTAGCTCCCTCGGCAATGCACATCTTGAACTCCCTCGGCAGTTGGCAGTTCAACACTTCTCAACTTCCCTTGAAAAATTCTTTGGTTTCTCTCTTGCCATACATAGTATACACTACCAACCAACGTCATTCTATAGATCTTAGCTGTGGCTTTCTTTCCATTTGCAAATTCAATTGCCCAGTTTAACTCCTCGTACCACCCATAGCATGTAACACTCCTCAAATCTATAAATGTTTCAAGACACGCTAAAATATAGAATTAATTTTTTAATCTTGTCTTGAGTGCAAAAAAAATATATTATACTTAAATAATTAGATATGCAATTAGGAGAATATTAATAATTTTAATATTATTAATTATTAAAAGATGATATCATTAAATACTTGTTAAAGTCAAAAAATTGGACAAGAACCAGAAGCACGTTCCAGCGAAGTACTCACGCAGGCAACGAAAATTCTAGGTTACTTTTCAAATCACTAATTTTTCAACTCAAGTATATAAAATTTTCTATTCTCAATTATCCTACAGTATAAGAATTGGATAGTTAATTCCATTCTTTTTTTGTATCAAGTATTGACAATATATTCCATGTTAGGTGTGAAACTTTGAAATTGATTAAAATGCACTAATTGTTGTAGAATCGATTGTTTGACGGGTATAAATTGGACTGGGGCCTACGTATTCGCTCGAGAAGTTTTGAGGTGAGTTGATATAATTCTTTACTAAAGTGGTTTAACTCACAAAAGGGCGCATACAAGGTATTTAATGAATTGCTTAAAAGAGTTAATATGTACTTAATTGGAGCGAGTAAGTACCTATTAACTTAGAATTGTTCTAGCTAAAATTTAGATGATTTATTATGATATATGTGCATAAAGTTTCAGATTTTTATGTTATTCTTATATGTCATTTTCATGTTGAAAATTCATGAAGAAGCAAGAATATTTAGAAATACTTTTGAATATTTATTTCATTCTTATGCCATGTTTTACATTTTAGGATACCAGTATGAGTATGTATAGGATGTTCCAGAAAATATTTAGACTTGAAAAGTCACAAGAAGAAGTTTTAGAAAGAAAAGATTTTTGGGAGTATCCTCTATTCTGAGAATGGGTCATCGTCCAAGCTGAGGGTCATGACTAAGGCGTTGACTTCTTGAAACTACTTGTGCCAAAGTAGGGAGCACACAAGTCGAGGGTCTCGTTGCTGAGAATTTACTTAGCCAGGTTAAGGTATGATACATAAGCATTGAGAACCATGAAGCGAGTGGCACCTCATGGATTGGGCCTATTCGATCAGGTTGGGATCGAACCCGTGCCGATCACACGGTGACTAAGACAGAAATAAGTCAGGATAGTTGGAACTCCCGAAGTATAAAGTGAAGTAATTTTAATGTGTTTTTGAAAGAAAAAGAAAAGAATTTATTTTAGAATATCCATAAACGGTTGTTATGTAATTATTTTAGAATTGTTCTTAAAAGATTTATGTTTTTCATGCATTTAGAATCTTTGCTTGTAATGTATATTTTAATAAGATTTCGTCCCCTGTCGTTGAGACTCACTGAGTACAATGGATGGTACTGATGTTCTCTCTTGGTAACCATGTTGGTCTGTGATACAATGTAGGAGCCGGTTTTGCAGGCGAGCAGGCTACAGGTTAGGACTTCCCTATCTTCCAGTGCTATTGGTGAGCTCCATTTTTGTTCGTGGAGTATTCCTTTGAGTCATCTTTATTTAGTTATTTCTTTGTTTACTTTAATAACTAGCCGGCAATCTCATGTCCTGAGCAGTGTATCAGTTTATCAGTAGAGGCTTCATAGACACAGTCGGTGGGTTAAGATTCAGATATTTTTGATAATAACTTAGCAGTACGTCTGCAGTTACTACAAACAAAGTTTGGAGTTGGTTATTTTAGATACTCAAATTAATTAAAAGTATTTGGCTAAATTATTTGCCTTGTTGCATATAAAGTTTAAAGTTATAACAGATTTGGTAAGCACAGATGGTTCGCTCGGTCAAGTTAATAATCGGGTGTCGGTCACGGCTTGTTCAGAAAATGGGTCGTGACAAACTTGGTATCAGAGCCTCGGGTTTATGGAGTCCTAAGGGTTTATGAAGCCGTGTTAGTAGAGTATTATTTATGGGTATGAAGCGCGCCATACTTATAAATAGGAGGCCACAAGCATTTAGGAAAAATCTCATTTTTTCATACTTTAGATCGTGTAGTAGAGCCTACCTCTAAGAAATTATCCAATGTATTCGTTTCTCCAAAACTCACAGAAATGGCTCGTACTTGCAACTCTGACACCGACACTCAGGATGTTACTCAAGAAACTATTGCCACTATTGTGGCTCAAGGTAGAACTAAGAAGGCTTCAACTCAGAAAAGGAAGAGTAAATCCACAAAGGGGGTTCAAGTACCCCGGGTTGAACATGAAAAAGGGGTGGAGCTTGATGAGACAGTACCTCAGGATCCAGTGCCGTCCCAACAGCAGTTTCGGCTCAAACAGCTATATCTCCAGAGATGGGTCAGATGTTTAATGCTGTCAACAGTGCTATGGAGATGTTTAAAGCCTTCATGGCCAACCAGAACGAGAGAAGAGACGAGATTCCACCTCAATCAATTAGACAAAACAATTTCGAGTCCTCAAGAGTGAATGAATTTTTAAAGCTGAGTCCTTCATTGTTCTGTGGTACTATAGTTGATGAAGATCCAATGTTATGGCTTGAGGGTGTCAAGAAAGCCCTCCAAGCGATGAAGGCATTTGATGATTGATAAGTAGGGATTTTGACCGCTAATTTTCTCTCTTTTACTTGCATTTTAGCTCAAAAATGCTTAAAGGTATTCCCGAGAACTAATAAAATGTGCTTTCGTACAGGAATATTGGGAGACGAGCCAAAGAAGTGAAAATCAACTCAAAAAGGAGTCAAAATTGGACAAAGACCAAAATAAGACAAAAATGCTTACAGTGTGAACCGCACAATACTGTGTGCGGCCGCAAACAATGAAGAAGCCCTGTCAGATTATCTTCAGAGTATGCGGACCGCATAATTTTGGTGCGGCCGCAAATTAGAGATTCAAAGAGTTGGAATTTTTGGGCAAGCTGAAGAAATGCGGACCACACCATTATTGTGCGGCCGCAGGATGCCAAGTGCGGTCGCACTCACTATTATGTGGCCCGCAAATGACCAGAATTAGAGAGCCTTGATTGAAGCTCTGCGGACCGCACTATTATTGTGCGGCCGCGAAATTCAAAGGTGCGGATGCATTCATAATTATGCGGTCCACAGAAGAAGGTCCAAGTCCCAGCCCAAGTCAAGTGTGCAGTCGCACTCAGAAATGTGAGGACCGCACAATTAGATGAAGTGCGGTCGCATCCCAATTTTATGCGACCGCAGAAGGCCCAGTTGACCCGTCAAGCTCAGAGTGCAGAGCACACTCAGAATTATGCGGCCGCACAACCTCCGCAGGAGCATTTTTGTCAGATATTTTCAGCTTAGTATAAATAGAACTTTTTATCATTTTTAGGGTAAATTTTGTTTGGAGAGAGCATCTGAGCCATTTTTCTTTACTGTTGTGAGTAATATTATACTAGATTAGCTTCTAAACATTAGATTTTATCTTTCTAATTAATTATTATGCATTCTATCTTAATTTCTTCTTGTATTTCTTCATTTTTCATGAGTAGCTAAATTTCTAGCTAGGATTGTGGCCCAATCCTAGTGTGGGTACTTAATGGGTGTTTAATTTAGGACTTGTTTGTGATTGGGTTAGTGATATTTAGCCTAGTTCTTGCTTGAATTCAAGAATTAATGGTTGCAAACATTGATTCATGCCTAATTGACTTAATCTCTACCTGAGAAAGAGAAACTAAGTCTAGGAATACTTGGCTAATAAGAAACTGGGGCGAACTCAAGAAATTGATAGCCTCAATTAAAGGGTTGAATCTAGAGATAGTAAGAGCCGACTTGAGCATTTATCACTTGTTTTGTGAAATACCCATTTGGACTTGAGAAAGCCAAATTGGGCAAAATCACTCAAACTACCGAGAGGTATAGAGTGGTAATTGCGTGTGATTTCTATATTATAACCCCGACCAATCAAACTCTCCCTAGAGTTTACAACCCATTAGATAACCGCCTAGATGGAAGTCACGACCCTAGATATTTTATCATTTGAAAAACGACCAAAAACAAAAATACTGTCTTCTAGTTTTATAATTGCAATCAATAGTTTAAAGTAGAAGTAGAAACAACAAATAAAAATATGGAAGTGTAATCTAAGGCATATTGTACAATTACACTAAATATATACCTAATCCCAATTCTAACTCCCTAAGGATTCGACCCCGACTTGCGTTGGGTTTTATTATTGCTTCGACCGCCTCACTACCTAATTTTGTGGTGTGAGTTTGGGCGACATCAATGATGAAGTTGTGGAGCTGGCTGCTTACCAGCTTAGAGATGTGGTCGGCTCTTGGTTTGAGATGTGGGAAAAGGAAAGAGATGAAGATGATGGTCCTCCTACTTGGGAAGAATTTAAAGAGGCCTTCATGTTTAATTTTATACCAGAAGAGGATAGGGAAGCTAAGGCTACAGAGTTCGAGCAGCTCAAGCAAGGGAATAAAAGTGTGCAAGAGTACTACATGGAATTCATAAGTTTGGCTAAGCATGCTCCTCACATGGTTAAGACAGAAAAAGAGCAGGTTTGTTGGCGATTTGGCTTACCACATTAAGGATATGACATCAGCTGCAGTGGTAGGAATGACAACTTTCTCCTCTATTGTGAGATTCGCCAAGCACTTAGAAAAAGACAGACAACAAAGGAGAGAAGAAAAAGAGCATAGCAAGAAAGCTCGGACAACGGGCAGGTTTAATGGTACATCCAGCGGAGGTGGAAAGGATTCCTCGAATAAAGATTCATTAGCACCAGCTCCATCCAGTCATCAGTCAGGTGGTGGGTCTTCCTTCAGACGTACTCTGAGTTATGGAAACCAGTCTTTCTAGAATCAGAATTTTAGGACATCATCCTCACATAGCCTGAGGCATGTTGAGCAACATTCACAACAACAAGGTCTTTGTGAAATATGTAAGCGGTAACATTCAGGTCAGTGCAAGCTCGGGTTTCATGGTTGCTATCATCGAGGAGACAGTGGTCATATAAAGACAAACTGCCTAAAGTTGCGATGTAATTTCAGTGGGGGATCAACTCGTCCTTCTAGTTCCTCAACTACTACAGTTGCACCACCTCAGGCTTGTGGTTCTCACAATCAGACCGGGCATAGAGCAGGCTGAGGTGCAGATCGAGTTACTCAGAGAGTGGGACAACCCCGTTTGTTTGCTATACTTGATCGTCAGAGTGCAGAGTCATCTGCAGAAGTTATTACAGGTATACTTCTAGTCTGCTCACATAATTCTTATGCCATAATTGATCCGGGTTCAATATTTTCGTACGTGACTCCTTACTTTGCAATTAACCTCGGGCTAGAACCTGAACAACTTAGTGAGCTATTCCTAGTATCTACTCCATTTGGCGAGTCAGTGGAAGCCACAAAAGTCTATAGAGGTTGTATAGTTTCAGTTCAAGGTTGCAGCACCGAGGCAAATCTCATAGAGTTAGAAATGGTGGATTTCGATGTGATCATGGGTATGGATTGGTTGTCTTCCTTCTATTCCATGTTATATTGTCGTGCCAAGATAGTTAGGTTCCAATTTCCAAATGAAGAAGTCTTAGAATGGAAGGGTAGTTCAGCATCGCTTGTTGGTAAGTTTATTTCTTACCTTAAGGCACAACGAATGATTGGCAAGGGGTGTCTTGCCTATTTGGCTCACATCATTAATCCAGAATCAGAACCACTAGCTCTTCAGTTTGTGCTAGTTGTTAGAGAATTTCCAGAAGTTTTCCCAGATGATCTTCCCGTACTTCCTCCTGAAAGAATCATAGACTTTGGCATCGATCCCATGCCAGGCCCTCAGCCCATATCTATACCTACTTATAGGATGGCTCTAGTAGAACTTAATGAGTTGAGAGAACAATTGAAAGACCTCCTTGACAAGGGCTTCATCAGGTCGAGTGTTTCACCGTGGGGGTGCCCCGATCCTATTTGTCAAGAAGAAAGATGGGTTTCTCAGAATGTGTGTCGACTATCGGCAGTTGAATAATGTTACCATTAAGAACAAGTACCCACTGCCAAGGATTGATAATTTATTTGATCAACTTCAGGGTGCAAAGTACAAAGGCGAACATTAGGTCTAGAAATTCAAAAACTGGCAAATGATGGAATTAGATTGGATGAGACCGAAGAATGAGGTATAACTGCTTATGCCTTAGCACAATCCTCTCTTGGCACAAGTTAAGGCTAAGCAAGATGAAGATTCGTACTTAGTGAAGTTAAAAGAAGGAGTCAGAAACAAAGAAATCATTGCTTTCACTCTAGGAAGTGATAGAGTTTTGAAGTTGAATGATCGGTTATGTGCGCCTAATGTAGATGGTCTTAGAAAGGCCATAATGGAAGAAGCTCACAACTCGAGGTACTCTATCCACCCAGGTGCTACCAAAATATATCTGGACTTGAAAGAGTTGTATTGGTGAAAAGGCATGAAGAAACAAGTAGCAGATCATGTGGCCAAATGTTTGAATTGCCTGCAAGTCAAAGCCTATCAGAGGCCTGGTGGCCTAGCTCAAGATATAGATATACCACAGTGGAAATGGGAGATGATTAATATGGATTCGTAATAGGTTTGCCTCGCACATATCGTAAGCATGATTCAATTTGGGTTATTGTAGACCGATTGACAAAGTCCGCGCATTTCCTACCAGTAAAGACGACAGATTCCGCAAAGCAGTATGTGCAGTTGTACATCAAATAAATAGTCTGGTTGTGTGGTACTCCAGTTTCAATCATATCTGACAGAGGCCCTCAGTTCACGGTGTATTTTTGGCAGGCATTATAGAAACGATTAGGTACCAAGGTCAATTTGAGCATCGCTTTCCATCCACAGACCGATGGTCATGCAGAAAGGACCATTCAAACTCTCGAAGATATGTTTCAAGCATATGTTATAGATTTTGGAGGTAATTTGGATGATCACTTGCCACTTATAGAATTTTCTTACAATAACAGGTATCAGTCCAGCATTGGTATGGCTCCTTATGAAGCGTTGTATGGGCGAAGATGTAGGTCTCCAATGGGTTAGTTTGAACAAGCAGAGGTACCGTTGATTGGTCTATAGTTTGTTTGTGAGTCCTTAGAGAAAGTCCAGCTAATCAGAGAAAGACTAAAAACAGCTCAGAGTCGTCAAAAGTACTATTCTGACTAGAGGCATTGTGACTTAGAGTTCATGGTTGGTGACACGGTGTTTTTGAAAGTTTCGCCAATGAAAGGAGTTATGAGGTTTGGTAGGAAGGGGAAACTTAGTCCTAGATTTATCGGACCTTATGAGATTATAGAAAAAAAGGGAAACGTGGCTTATGAGCTAGTGCTGCCCGTTGAGTTGTCCTCTGTTCATCATATATTTCATGTGTCCATGCTTAGAAAATACATTCATGAAGAGTCGCATATAAACCTGTCGAAGCCATAGAAATTAAAGAAGGCTTGACTTATGAAGAGGTACCAACAAAAATTCTCGATAGGCAAGTAAGAAAGTTGATAACAAAAGATATAGCATCGGTAAAAGTTTTGTGGAATAATCATGATTCAAAAGAGGCTACGTGGGAGGTCGAGGAAGATATGAGGAAGAAGTATCCTTATTTATTTGAGGAACAAGGTATGTGAACCTAGGTTTGGCTTGGCATTTATATTTTATTTATTAAATACAAGTTAACATGTGTTTATGTTCTTGCTAAATTATACTTAGTAGTTGAAGTAATTTAGTTTCTGTCAGAGTATATTTAGTTATTAAATAATTTAGTACAATGATAGAGTACATTTAATTCATTAAAGTTATTTACTTTTTGCTGAAGTGATGGCTTTAGATTTTAGTTAACTATTGTGGTTCCTCCTTGCCGGAGTGTAAGTAATTAGTTTATGAGTTGTGTATGGTGCCTATGAATGGGGTGTTATGGTATATTTGGTTGTTGTTGGTGTAGTTGTGGTATTGGTGACAGGGATATTTTTTTGGATAGTCCAATTTACAGCGGAGGCTCTGCCGAAAGTTTTGAAAATTTAGGGAGTTAGCAAAAATTTTGAGTCCCTTGGAAAGTGAGCAGTGCTAAAAAAACATAAGAAGTTCAAGGACTTAAGGAATGATTGTTAGCTTAAGAATAAGGCCCTAGCAACATTCGAGGACAAATATTTTTAAGGAGGGAAGATTGTAACACTCCTCAAATCTATAAAAGTTTCAAGACACGCTAAAATATAGAATTAATTTTTTAATCTTGCCTTGAGTGCAAAATAATTAATTATACTTAAATAATTAGATATATAATTAGGGGAATATTAATAATTTTAATATTATTAATTATTAAAAGTGGGTATCATTAAATACTTGTTAAATCAAAAAACAAAACGAAGTAAAACATTTAAGAATAGGGCTTAAAGCCCATATACTGATAGGATCCATCGTAAGCAAAAGGCATATAGTCTTGGACGAAAGAGTGGCTGGTAAAATTTCAAAGAGTGCAAAGCAGCCAAAACGAAAAAAGGCAGAGACTTCTACGGACAAGAACCAGAAGCACGTTCCAGCGAAGTACTCACGCAGGCAACGAAAATTCTAGGTTTCTTTATAAATCACTAATTCTGCAACTCAGGTATATAAAATTTTCTATTCTCAATTATCTTAAAGTATAAGAATTGGATAGTTAATTCCCTTCTTTCTCTGTATCAAGTATCAACAATAAATTCCATGTTAGGTGTAAAACTTTGAAATTGATTAAAATGCACTAGTTGTTGTAGAATCGATTGTTTGACGGGTATAAATTGGACTGGGGCCTACGTATTCGCTAGAGAAGTTTTGAGGTGAGTTGATATAACTCTTTACTAAAGTGGTTTCACTCACAAAAGGGCGCATACAAGATGTTTAATGAATTGTTTAAAAGAGTTAATATGTACTTAATTGGAGCGAGTGAGTACCTATTAACTTAGAATTGTTCTAGCTAAAATTTAGATGATTTATTATGATATATGTGCATAAAGTTTCAGATTTTTATGTTATTCTTATATGTCATTTTCATGTTGAAAATTCATGAAAAAGCAAGAATCTTTAGAAATACTTTTGAATGTTTATTTCATTCTTATGCCATGCTTTACATTTAAGGATACCAGTATGAGTATGTATAGGATGTTCCAGAAAAGATTTAGACTTGAAAAGTCACAAGAAGAAGTTTTAAAAAGAAAAGATTTTTGGGAGTATCCTCTATTCTGAAAATGGGTCATCGTTCAGGCTGAGGATCCTGACTAAGGCATTGACTTCCTGAAACTACTTGTACCAAAGTAGGGAGCACACGAATCGAGGGTCTCGTTGCTGAAAATTTACTTAGCCAGGCTAAGGTATGATGCATGAGCGCTGAGAACCATGAAGCGAGTGGCACCTCGTGGATTGGGCCTATTCGATCAGGTTGGGATCAAACCCGTGCTAATCACACGGTGACTAAGACAGAAATAAGTTAGGATAGTTGGAACTCCCGAAGTATGAAGTGAAGTAATTTTTTATTTTATTTTTAAGAAAAAGAAAAGAATTTCTTTTAGAATATCCATAAACTGTTGTTATGTAATTATTTTAGAATTGCTCTTAAAAACTTTATGTTTTTCATGCATTTAGAATCTTTGTTTGTAATGTATATTTTATTAAGATTCTGTCCCCTGTCGTTGAGACTTACTGAGTACAATGGATGGTACTGACGTTCTCTTTTGGGAACCTACGTTGGTCTGCGGTACAACGTAGGAGCCGGTTTTGCATGCAAGCAGGCTACATGTTAGGACTTCCCTCTCTTCCAGTGCTATTGGTGAGCTCCGCTTTTGTTCGTGGAGTATTTCTTTAAGCCATCTTTATTTAGTTATTTCTTTGTTTACTTTAAGAACTAGTCAGATAATCTCATGTCCTGAGCAGTGCGGAATTTTATTAGTAGAGGCTTCATAGACACAGACGGTGGGTTAAGATTCAAATATTTTTGATAATAACTTAGCAGTATGTCAGCAGTTACTACGAACAAAGTTTGGAGTTGGTTATTTTAGATACTCAAATTAACTAAAAGTATTTGGTTAAAGTATCGCCTTGTTGCATATAAAGTTTGAAGTTATAACAGATTTGGTAAGCACAGATAGTTTGCTCGGTCAAGTTATTGATCGGGTGTCGGTCATGGCTTATTCAGAAAATGGGTCGTGACAAACTACATCTGTAACAGCCCAGCCCGCTAGTGATATTGTCCGCTCTAGGCCTAGGCCCTCACGGGTTTAAAACGCATCACTAGGGTCTAAGGCTTGTTAACATATATATACCCACCATCCCTCTTGTGTTTTGTCGATGTGGGATTCTGCCTAAAGTCTGGGGTATTACATACACCCCCTTTTATGGACTCAGCGTCCTCGCTGAGGTTGCCCCACCGCATGGGATTTTCCTAGACTCAATACTTAGGTTTGCCCCGCCTAACCGGGATTTGCCTAAACTCAGTTGAACTTTGACCCGCCATCGGCATGGATACCATCTATAACAGCACAGCCCGCTAGTGATATTGTCCGCTCTGGGCCTAGGCCCTCACTAATTTAAAACACGTCACTAAGGTCTAAGGCTTGTTAACATATATATACCCATCATCCCTCTTGTGTTTTGCCGATGTGTGATTTTGTCTAAAAGTGTGGGGTGTTACATAGCAGGTCTTTGTATACCTTGCCAATTGAGCAACTTTCTCCACATTCCAGCGGAGTATTTAACAACTAAAGAATAAATGTTCGATGGACGCATCTGCACTTTCACATAGGGGCACATCAGACTACTCACCATGCTCCATCCTACATTGTTACATACCATTTTCCTCCATTCAACTTTGGGAAAGTCCACTCTCAATCTATGATAGAGCTTTTTGATAGAGAAGTATTTCAGATTCAGCAGTTCTTCATAGCCATATCCTGCTAGCTCGAAGTTTTCCTTGGCCTTCATTATCTTCCTCTAAAGCATTCTCTCGCAATGGATTACTACACCACCTCTGAACAATTTAAGAGCATCTTACAAGTAAATATTGAAAAAGTTTCTACACTTGGCTGCAAATGTCGATAAACAGAAAAAGGTCTTCGAAAGATGTCTTTGTTTTCTTTTCTCAAAAAAGGAGGCGGATGTTAAAGACAGAAATGAACCTCAGACCTCAAAGTCATTTTGAACACCATTCACCGCTGGGCTGCACACCTCAATTGGGTCAAGAGTGTTTAAGATCTGTTAACATAATTAATAATAATATTTGACCTATATACATTGT
Source organism: Nicotiana otophora (assembly GCA_000715115.1). Lineage (NCBI taxonomy): Eukaryota > Viridiplantae > Streptophyta > Magnoliopsida > Solanales > Solanaceae > Nicotiana > Nicotiana otophora. Next base: position 142,783 of record AWOL01S0005002.1, on the reverse strand, counting down.
ACAATTTTTTAACGAAGGGTGTTCAACTACCTACCCTTCCATCACTGTAGCTCTGCCACTGCTTATAGGTACTATTGATTACTTTTAAGAAAATATTATTTCTTCCCTGAGAGAATGGCTCCATTATTCAGAAAATGAGAAGTATCCATCAAAAGAAACTGAGGCTAAATAATTATAAAATTAAATCAGGTACATTATATTATCCCCTTGTGGGATCAGAATACTGAACCAAATCTCCCCTATTAGCACAATCCTAAATGGGAAGGCCTTAATAAGTGAAAAATAACATTATTATTTTCATAATTAACATATATTTTACAGTATCGCCAACTCAATATCTGGAGGTACTTCAACTTGAAGCTGGAGCTTAGCAAGATTTCTTGCAGTTTGTTGCTTCTCAATTTCCTCAAGTTCCAAAGGGACGCGAGAATATATTGGATTCCCAGGATCGATGATGATTTTCTCGAGTGCAATAGCATTTTCCAGAAAGTACCTCACGAGTTCAAGATGAACTACACCACTATAATAACCGAACAACCTGACCACTTTGAGGTGATGCAGTGGACATTTTGTGGCTTTACTACACTCTCTGTTTGATCGGAAGGGACATGACAGCATCAACTGCCATATAAATAGAACAAAGTTTAAAACTCAAATAACAAAAGTACATGGAAATGAGAAGAAAAACTCACTTAGGTAAAGAAAGTATATGCAAATGAAAGAAATCACACATCCATTTATGGTTAAAATCAATAAATAAAATGAATTTCACTTGGTACATAAACTATGTAAATAGCAGGGTGAAGATTTGTATAACGGGTCAAGATCTTACTTCAAGTTAGAGCAAATATGTTTAGAAGCAGAGGTTTTTGGGGTATAATCAAAGATTGGTTGGATCCTTTTGATATTCAGGGCTCTCCGGACTTCAATTTCACTTCCACACTAAAATTCTCCAAATCTAAAATCAAGGGATGGAATTCTAACTCTTTTGGCTATTTAGATACCAGGAAATCAAATATCCTGGCCAATTTTTAAAATTTCAACAGATGGAACTTGATGATACTGACAAACCGGAAGAAATGCTTTTGGAGGCAAAAATCGAGTAGTATTTGGCTAAAGCAAGGGGACAACTCGAAGTTCTTTCATATAATGGCAAATGCACGCTGTAAATATAATTACACTGACAGTGTCATCATTGAGAGAGAAATAGTAACAAGAAAGGGGATCATCATTAATGAAATCATTTCTTTCAACAGGAAACTTTAAAGGGAACAACACTCTCTCGAACTTTTCCTGGGTCTCATGACAATACTCCTGTTATCTCGGCGGATGATAACATTGACATCCAAAAATCTTTTCCGGAATAAAAAGTGCTTGGTGCTATCAAAGATTATGCAAGAGATAAAGCCATCAATACTGATAGTTTGATTATGGGCTATGTTGCTCGGATCCTTCAAAACTGTTGTCGCATCCGTGTCGGATTCTTCAAAAGATGCAATGCTTTTGGAGGATCCGACACACACCCGGCGACATTTTGAAGAGTTTGAGCAACATAGACCGTGGGTTTCTATCAAAAAGGCTGGAGTGTTTGGACTTTCTCAATGCTTTAAATTTTTTTCATGTACATGAACACTTCACCAAAAGCATAAATGCCATCTTTATTGCACTTATTCAAAAAAACGCAATGCCAAGGAATCATCCTTATTGTACTGCAGCTTTTACAAGATCTTTACCAACGTGTTAGTAGGTAGACTAAAGACGATAATTAAAATTTTGATCTCCTCTCAATAGTTAGCTTTCATCAAAGGTAGACAAATCGTGCATACAATCCCCATTGCTAATGAATGAATGTCTTGATTCCTGGATAAGACAAGGCATCCCTGGTCACATATGCAAATTTGATATCGTAAAATCAAAAAGGCTTTTGATCAATTTTATTATAGTGATGGTCCACACCAGCTTGTGTGCACCTCGACTCATTCCATTGAGTACCGGCTACCTCACACTAGCACAAGTACTGGGTAACTCTGTCAACCAAAGCATAGAGCAAATGGAAAAAAAATTACCTAGTATTTTTGTATTTCAACTTAAGACACCATTGACTAAGTAACACCCTTCGGTGCAAATATGATCATATATATTGGGCTAGTTGCTTTCATTATTGAAGGATATGGGTTTTGGTCAAAAAATGCATCAATTGAGTTGAATGCTCTACCTACCCATACCATGGCTTTATTTTCCCTTCCTTTTTTCAATTCCAAGAGACTTGACAAGTTTGACTTTCTTTGGCATGGTAACAAACAGAGTTGTGAAAAGCGATTGTTTCATCGCTTTGGGGGGGGGGGGGGGGAGGAAGTAAGATACTCAAGAACAAGCATCAATAACTTAGCTCGTCGCAATTGTTTCAACTCATGCTCGACAACTTAAATAAGTAAGATACTCAAGAACAAGCATCAATAATATTTTTGAAAAAGAGAACAAGCATCAATAACTCCTTAAACCAAAATTGCTAAAACAATTAAATCAGACCATATACCAGCAAAAGAGGAAAAAGAGCTCAAAACTTTATACCTACCTGTAATTCAAATTCTTCCAAATGCGGAGCAGCCCTTATGATAGACGTGTAACCTAAGAGACTCTGGTCTTTCCGTCCGAATATAGTTAAGACAAATTTCTTGAGCTTAGTAAGGTCAGTAAAATTGTAATACTCCAAATTTTCCTGCAAAAATAACTACAGAGAAGGCACCAGTTAGTGCTAGCAATACAGAGGTAGATAGACAAAATTATATTTTCTTTTTTTTTTATAGGTAAGGTAAAACTTTTGTTACTGCTAATAGCACAGAGATAGTGCTGAAATACAAAAGTAACATACTGAGCAGCTAAGCCTTTAGATAATTAATAATCTCTAACATATTCTCTATTTCATGCACATTCTTCAATTTGCACCGAAAGGCTAACTGCTGTAAGCACATATAATTTAATTTGTTTATAAGGAGAGCCAATTCATCAAAAGATTTACTGTTCCATTCCTTTCATAAGATCCACAAAACACAAACTGGAATAGTCTGCCAGATCTCTTTTCCATAAACACAAAGGTAGATAGGTAAATTCTGTTCACTAGCCAAAGAATGAGAAGCATGTATTGTGAGGACCTCCAGCTGAGAGAGAACACAGCAAAGACGAGAGGATATGTCATCCAAAATATGGGTGTAGGGCCAACCCAAAATGTCTACCTCAACCAGCATCGGAACATTCTTAAGCAGTAATTTCTTTCCTGATGAAGTCCTAAGAGTTATAAGATTTGTATCACAAATTTTAAGTGATTCTACATTGAAGCAGTACCATATCTCCAAGTGTCTCAACTTGAGGAACGGACCAACAACTTCCAAATTTACCAATGTTCCTGATCCATGAACTACCATTTGTTCAAGAAATGGACAATTGTGTAGAAAGAACTCGAGAACTTCGCCCGTAACATTTACAGATTTCAATAGCAACACTTTTACAGACTTGAAATTCTGACTTAGATGTGGGAATGTGTGGAAGTTATTAGAATGAGGTAGACCTGAAGAAGAGCCACTGAGACCAAGGAGTCTCTCCGGAAAAGTATAACAGTAATCAAAATACCGAATGTCCTCTCCCCCCTTTAATCGGTCTAACTCTAGTCTTTCAACTTCCCTATAAAAGGCAAATTCAAGCCATCTGTCAAGCTCACACTGCGCGAATTTGTTTAAATCAAAATTAACCCGGAATTGGTCCAGTCTTTGTCCTTTACACATTTGCAAAGTACGGTTGACCCATCTCAGATACTTCTTCATATGCCTTTTCCGTAGCTTGGGTCGCGAGGCTACTTCATCCAAGGCTTTGGTAGCATCAAAATCAAGCCGAGAAATACATGTCCACAACCTTACCACCGCCTTGAGAGGACACTTGTCTCAGCTGCTTCCTTAACAGTAAGGAAAGAGAGAATATATACCAGAATTTCATCAGGTAACTGACTAATGCCACCGTCTGCAGTGCAGACTCCCTTCTGACACTACAAAAAATAGACAACAAAAGCAGTTTTACCAAACCAATCCATTCTCTCCATGAATGATCACAAAAGAATAACAGAATCAACCCACAATTTCAACTAAAGCTGACAAAAGAGGCATTTCATCCCAGGAGCAGATGTAGCCTTCAATTGAACCCAGTGATTTCAACACAGTATAAATATATAAGGAAAAAATATATATAGAGAGAGAGGGGGGGGGGGGGGAGGAGAGTGCGTGTGTGTGAAAACTCACTAAAACTTCAACAATAATGCGACCTGAACCAATAATTTCAACGGTATCATATGTGCAAGAACGTTAAATATTAAACCCATCAATCTTAAATCTGCCTCTGTGTTGTCCGTCTTCAATTTTAGAAATCATTGGCAAAGACTGTTCAACAACAAATCATAGAGAGAGAGAGGTGTTGAAAAATCAAATCCTCACCTTTTTTAGAGCAAATTTGTTGGAAAATTGCACTCTTTTCCCCATGCAATGCAATGCAATGAGTCTTTTACATAACAAAAGGGGTCTTAGTAAAAAATCAATACGGTAATGAGATAAAGTTTGTATTTTTATTTCTAAATCTTAGTGCAGACAAAAATTAAATTAATTTACGGTTCCTTGTGTAGTGGGAGAAAACAAGTAGCCGATGGATATAGTCATTAAATAAAAATTCATCTAGGACCAAAAGACGGTATGAAACTACAAATAAAAATTGAGGTTCAAAGAGACAAGGGAGATGATTACCTGGAACAGAAGCGCATAACAAAGAGATATGCAACACTCAGGCTATTTGCCTAACAAAGGGTATGTAGCTCTCTCTGATAGGCAAAGAGGGAACCGTAAAACTTTGTAAACGGCTAAACGCTTTTCTTTTTGTTTTTGTTCGGAATAGTTTATCTTCTCTTTGTTACTCGAGTGTAGACACAATTTTGCTTCGCAATTTCTTCTTAAAAAAAAAAAAGAAAGAGACAAGGTTAGAGTAAACTAGCCCTTATTTTGTCTCGTAGTTGATTGAGAAAGAACACAATTAGAGCTGGCCATTGTTTTTTTATTTTTTTCAAAATTAATGTTTGGCCATAAAAGTTTTTAAAATTTTGAAAAACTCCAAAAAGTTATTTTTCAAAATTTTCATTTCACTTCACTTACAAAAATACAAAAACAGCCCAAAATTATATTCATGTACAAACACAGCTCAATTTTTCAAATATTATTTTCACTTGAAATTTTTTTTTACATTTTCCGGAATTTTATAATTCTTATGTCCAAATGCCCACTTAATATCTATGCGCGTCTTTCTCTGTTATATGTACGGAAAATGTTTAAATTTACTCCTGAATTATATGAAATTGATTAAATTTGTTATTTGTTACTCCATTCGTTTTAATTTATGTGATATGGTTTGCTTCGGCATGGAATTTAAGAAGAGGAAAAAACTTTAGAAACTAGTAATATTAAAGAGTAAAAGTTTTACGGGACCATAATATTTGTGTGGCTATAAAAACTTCATTAAAAGATAAAATCGGTAAAATAAAAAGTCTGAAGTTAAATTATTTTTAAATATAAAAAATATCAGTCTTTTGGAATGAATTAATAAGTAAAGTGTATCACATAAATCGAAATGAAATACTTAATAGTTACAGCTAATTATACTCTGCCGTATAAGATTGGGTCAAATATTCATTCTCAAAAAAGAAAATTGGGCCAAATATGTTCTTATTTCACTAACAGAAATAATTTGAAGAAATTAGATGGGTAGCCACTATTTGAAATGTAATAGGAAAATAATCATTCTTTAGTGTAGAAATAAAATTTGGACAAAAAAGATCTTACTTAAAACACGAAAGAACTCTAGTATAATATGGTGGATTTGGAATCCAACATACTGTGCTTCATACAAATCGCTTATCAAAATTAGATGTGAGATGAAGAGCTATATCAAGCTATCAAAAAAACTAAAGGGTTGTTTGGTTACAGGAATTAGGATACTAATCCGGGAATAAATTTTGAAATTGTCTTTATTTTACTCGGGTAGTACGGAATTTAGTTAAACAGTGTTATAATGACAATAACAAAGACAATGCAAGTTGATAACAACGACAATTAAAGCATATAAAGAAGATACCAATTTAACGTGGTTCGGTCAGTGTGACCTACATCCACAAGCGGAGAGGAGCAAATTCACTATAGCAACAAGAGTACAAAAGAGCGTATAAAATTAGAGTAAATACTTTAATTAATCCCAAATACCCCCGAGAGAATAATCTCACAAAATCACTCCAAAGAAAGGGGATCACACAAGTGTTTCCCAACCCTCAGCTCTCTTACAAAATACTTTCAATTACTAAAGGAGTAGAAGAAACAAGAAATGAAGGCTCAAGTCTTGTTGGTGTATTTAAAATGAACTAATGACCTTTCCTTTTATAGGCAAAAAAGTCTTAGCCTCTTAGTTGTAAAAGAAAATATACAACTTGTACAAATGATATTCACCACACAATACAATATTTTTGGGTCCCAAAGAATATTGCCAACAAAGTCTACTTTGCAAATAGGTTTATGCTTATGTGAGATGGACTTCACTAGCCAAAATATTGGCCATAATTACAAATCTCCACATTGGCCTAATTTTGGCTTATATAGTAAATTTACTTCACCTTCTCCGCAAAAGCCCCAATGGGCATATGTCAAAATTTAATGCCATCAAAATCAAACAAGTTGTGTGATACCAAAACTGTAGTAGGGCCTATAACAGTGGATCTCAATAAAGTATATAACGAACCAGATATGTGTGCTTTCATGATCACAAGAGCACCCTAAAAAACTTTTTTAGAACTCCACCTTCACCAATGAATTTGCACCCAAGGGATTCTAAAGTGCCCAAAGAGATTGAGATTTTTTTTTAACTCAGGAACATATCTAATATCGGTGAGAGTTCTCACCACACCATCGTGCATTCTGATCTGAATTGTACCTTTGCCAATAACGTTACAAGTAACATTGTTACCTAGTTGGACAACTCCACCTTCAACTGAATCATATGTAGAAAATAAGTCTCTGCTAGGACACATATGATATGAACAACCGGAATCTAAAATTCACTCATTGTTTAATCTGAAACTAGTTTCAGTTGCTAAAAATATTATTTCCTCAATCTCATCAGTTGCTACACTAGCTTCAGCGGTGTCAGTATTTTTGTGCTCATTTTTTCTTTCTTTATGTTTTCTTTTTTTTTCAGTTTATAACATTCAGAGATAATGTGACATTTCTTATGACAATAGCGATACTCTAAATTATTGTATCTGGATATGGAGTCGGATTTTCCTCTAACAAACAAGTCAACTTCCACTTGAGTTCCACTAGTTTCCCCAGTAATATCACTATCTATTTATTCTTTTGATTTTAAGATAGATTTAATATCCTTATAAGAGATATTATCCTTTGCATAAAGCATAGTATCTCTTATATGCTTAAAAGATGGGGTAGAGAACAAAGCAATAGCACGGCTTGATCCTCATCTTTAATTTCAGCATCTATATTACTCAAATCCATAAGAATGGAATTAAAGGTGTCAAGATGAGAGAGAATAGAGGTACCTTCACCCATACGAATTTTATAAAGCTTCTGCTTCAGGTACATTATATTTTCCAGCGTCCTCTTCATAAATAAGGTTTTCAATTTTTCCCACATGTATTTGGATGTGGTTTCTACAGAAACTTCACGTAAAAACCTCATTTGAGAGATTTAAGATGATACTTGATTTTGCCTTTTTATCTATGATGGCAAACTCCTCGTTCGTCATTTTATCCGGCTTCTTTTCCTTTCCTTGCAATGCCAAATCTAAGCCATCCTGAATTAGGATAGCTTTCATCTTTAATTGCCACATTCCGAAGTTTGCACTTCGATCAAATTTCTCAACATAAGTCTGTTTACCCGTAAAATAGTACTGTTGAATTTATTCGTGGTTTCTAGACAAGTGAATTAATTTGATCCAAAAGATAATAAAATAACTGATAAAATATAAAATACTTAGCCTTAGAATGTAGATAGAACGACAGAGCTGATGAGTCCGGAAACAGAGTTTTCGGGCACAACAATGATGAGATCAAAGGCGAGAAAATAAAATTATATTAAAATGCTGTATAGAATGGAATGTAAGTTAGCTAGAAAATTCGTCCCCTTACAATGATAATAGAGCTCACTATTTATAGCTACGTCTAGGAAAGGAGGTCCTAGGATCATGCCCTTCTTTAATGTTAATTATGGGGGTCATTGATGAAGACGTAACGTTAGACATAAATGCCAAATTCCTTGTAACATGCCATCATCCTTAATGCTACAAAATATTATGTATTAAATGTTACCAGGCGCAAAACATTTAATACTCCTTTTATCATTGTTATTCCTTTCGGTGACAAGCGAAATAGCTATGTTCGGTGGTCATCCCTATCTTCAGTTCCACGTGTCCTTCCTTTAAGCGGCCACGTATCATGTCGTATTTTTCCCTATACAGATAGTCCCCCTACTTTCCGGTGACATAATCTTGAGTTATCGGGAAATTGGTAGGAAGGACCTTTTTGGCGGGAATTACTATAACTCCCTTTGAAGTTTTCTGACAGTTGATTAGACGCACGTCTCTCCGCATTTAATATCCGAAACACGCGTCATCTCACGATTCAGCACAGATTTTTGCTGACTATCGAGGTAATCATGGCCATGAATTTAGCCGCCAAAATTTCAGTTATACGCATCATCATCCTCTTATGTACTTCATTATTTCTCAAACTTCTAACTTGCATCTTCATTTCCCAACTTTTCTATGATCTTCTTCGAACCAGAAATTTTCCTTCCTTCTATTCCAATGGCTTGCTCTTCAAAATGTGCTAGTTCTTCAAAGAGCAAGAACAAAACCAAAGATTCCGTTCCTCCAACAATGGGTTCCATCATCCCAAGAAGGGTTAGTACTTCGAATGATTTTGAAGAGAAATTTTCTACTACTAACCCTCGTACATGGATTGTTAGTAGATACCTTTCTTCCATTCGCCCTTTCAGTATTCCTGCTGTGAAGGAAGAATGCCGCTACCTTGAGTTAGATATTATTGCTCCAGATTTTGTCGGAGAGAGTGACCCTTCCCAAGGAAGGTTTTACATATTTCTTCATGTATCCCTTTACTTTGGGTGCATTTACTTTAAGCGGAGAGCTTGATTCCGTAATTGTGAAGTTTTCCTTTCGCTACAAGGTGTGCTTGGCACAGGTAAGTCCTTCAGTGTGGAGGACGATTGCCTGTCTTCGGCGTTTGTTCCAAGAAACTGGAGAGGAACTAACCTTAGCTCATATGATGAATCTCTATTCCCCCAAAATCTTCCGCGGGGAAATAATAAACCTTTGCAAGTATGGCCACCATGCTTTACTGTCTAGCATGGATGACGACAACGACCGTGGGTGGATGGAACGGTTCATTGTAGCTGCCACCTGTGACATTATTCCAATAACGGCTTCATCCTTTCCGGTTGCTTGGAACCGCTCTTGTAAGTTCCCTTTAATAAACTCTTTCCTACTAAATATTCTTTCATGCTCGTATTGATCCTTCAACCTTAGTTTGTTACAGCGACTCGATGGAACCCACCGGTGATAGAAGGCTTGGATCGGTGGGTTCATAAGATCTTGGACATCACAATGCCCGAAACTCGTTTGTGAAAAGAGTTGTCCCTTAAATACGGGTGGAAGGCCAAAAATCATGGTAACTTTGAATTACCTTGTTTTCATTTTTTGTATATGAAGAACTTGGTTGAACCCTTATGACTTGTTCATAAAATTAGGTCTACCTGCGGGCTCAGTTGATGTTCCCGAGGAGGATGTTTTGGCTGACCCTACTGATGCAGCGAGGCTTCTTCAGGAGGCACTTACTCGAACATGCATCTCCAGGCCTGCTTCAGGCGCAAATGTTTCTTCATGGAGTCCCCGGCCAGAGAACAAGCAACCAAAGGAAAGACGTTCCTCTGTGGCCGGGGAAAATAATAAGAGGGCAAAGGTTGATGCCCCCGAGTCATCTCCAGTGGTGATGGTGACTGGTCCTCCTTCCGGGCCGGTCATAGACATTGTGATGATCGATGATGATGAAAAAGCTAGTGATGAGGGAGCTTCTTTACATAGAAGGATACGATCCTCATCATCTCAACGGGATGCTCGACTTGTTGAGATAATTGCACCAACTGACGATGACGTCTCATCACTTTGGGGAGAATCTGATTTAGTTGAATATGCTAACTCATGTTTCCGGGCCCCAATTGTTATAACCGGTACCGCGGGCTGAGTACCGGGTTTGTGCTATCTTTTGTTGGTGAGCATCAAACAACCTGCATTGCATTTGATGCAGTTGTTTCTCACTCTTCAACCCCATCAGCTTCATCTCTACCTTCACCACTACCAGCAACTGCTACATCATTTTCATCTTCAGCCATTCTTCCAACAGTGGTTGCTACATCATCTCCATTGGTCGCGCCTGACCATGAACAAGGTGTCCCTCCTCTACAATCCCCAGTTCATGGGAATTTGGGGCAAAATTATGGTGCCCCTTCTGAAGATCCACAAAGGAGGAAGAGTGTTACCTTTTCGGTCTCCACCGGGTGCAACTTGCTTTCGAGGCCGGTGGAGCTTGCTAACTATCTAAAGCATTTGGCTTCAGAAAAAGACTGGGAGAAGATTCAGACACTCTCGGGGGAGTGTTTGTTGAACAATGCTATGCATAACGTCGTAGTGGTACATTTCTTTCTTCTTCTTTATTTCTTCTACTTTTGAGCAAATGTACTCTAAGTTTTACCTCTTCTTGTTTTGTAGGCCAACTTTCTTGCTTCCAAGGGCCTTCAAAGGCTGATTCGTAAGTAGGAAAAACCTATTTTTGAATGGGATCAGCTTTAGGCGGAACGGGACCAGACTGTTCTCCACCTCTCGGAACTGGAAACCAAGGCTACCGAGGTCGTTGTTTTGGAGGCTCGTTTGCAGCAAAGCGAGCAAGAAGTGGTAACCCTTAGCCAAGAAATTGGGCCGCTGAGGGTTAGATTTGATGAAACCTAGGCTAAATGGGTAGAATCCAAAACGTCGTTCTTGCTGCAACCAATCATGAGGTTGCCTCCCCTGAAAGAGTGATTAATTTAGAGGCAGTCTTAAAATCCAAAAGTGAAGAGCTTGTTGTTGTGGTGGCGAAACATGCCCAACTAGAAGAGAAGTACAGGAAAACTATCGAGCATAATAGGCTCTTTAGTTCAACTGTCTGTGAGCTCGACGACAATCTCAAATCCGCTAGGTCTGCCCGGGAAAACCTTTCTGCCGAAGTTACTCAACTCAAAGAAGAACTCAAGCGCCAAGCGGCTTCCCTTATTGTTGAAAAAACTTATTCCATGTATAGCATGAGTAGAAAAACCTTGGAAGAGGCCAAGACTGGTGTCATTAACATTGATGCCAAAATTGCTAAGGCCCGAGAGCTTGAGTTGGCTGTAAAAAATGGACTCCCGGCGTAGTCTGACGCTCCAGGTTCTTCTGATTCCGGTTTTGAGATTTCGAAAACTGAAGAAGGATCGGAAGGCGATGATGCCCAAGATCAATCTGGGAAATATTGATCCATCAGTGGAACCATCTACTACTCCAGGGATACGGAAACTTCTCTTCCTTCTGATTCAGGAGACATTGCAGTTTAGCTTTTTCTTTCTTTTTCTATTTTGTACCTTTATCATTTTGACGCGTCCTTGTAAATAAAAGCATATTTTTGCTCAAGTATCGTTTGAGCCTTACATTCGTTTGAATATTCATGCAAGTCTTTAACTTTCGTACATTCGTTTGAATATTCATGCAAGTCTTTAACTTTCGTACTTGCTCAAGTATTTTATGTATGTTGTTCTGTTCGCGCTTTATTATGTGTATTCTCGTATGCTTTTTCTTCGAAGCATTTTGGTTCAGAGTATTATCCCTTTTTCGTTGTTTTCCATAAGTATTTGCGCAAGTTTGCTTTTTGCGTCTTTTTCCTATGCGGCTGCAGGTGTATATTTTCCCCGATGGCACTCTAGATTCTGGCATTGATTCTTCCGGATCTAACACTTTAACGAGAGGGTTTTTATAAGAGAGGGCCCTCTTATATTTACGGTGCTTTTGAAGAGGACGTCTCTTATTCATTATGGCACTAACATTTGAAGTACTTGTTTAACTTTCAAATGACAAAATTAACTCATCGTTCAGACAAGAAACAAGATAAAAACAAAAGGATTTCATTTCATTTAATTCCTTATATTTTTAAAAGTACATATGCATTTCGCTATGCAGAAAAGAAATTGCCATAACTTGTGGCTATCTTGTACAACTTGTTTCAACGGGACTGGCTGTGCAACCCCCGGTCCCGATGATGTATTATGTTCCTGGATTTCCGTTCCCCGATAGATGTGGCATTCAGTGTTGCGTATTCTCATATCATCCCCCCTAGTGTTCGAATGCAAAGAATGTGAATTGGAACACTGGAAGTCTTGTATCTTCGAAGATCCCACCAATGAATTGCTAGGTAATCCTTCACTCGGCAACATATCTTGTTTCCCCTGAGGAACCCATGCTATTGAGCGAAAGAGTACCTAACAGCCCTCTAATGATTTGTGCTCGTGAATGGTCGGGTAACCTCCGTTCAGTAGCAAACTTAACTTCCCGGTGGGAATTTGCTATCAAAGCAAAGATTATCTAATCGTCCACAAGTGGAAACTTGTTTGTTTGCCTTGTTATGAAATGTCTTATCGCTATTGTCTTTGTAGTATGCTTTCCGTCGCTGCCTCATTAAAAACCTTGCCAGAAAAAACCAATTGGGACAAAAAATGAGTGAAGGGAAAAAGAGTGCAGCACATACTTTCCGTTTGACTGTTGTTTGTCAGCAATAATATCTTTTGAGGTGAGCCACGTTCCAGTTGTTAGGCAACTTATCTCTATTCTGGTTCTCCAGCTAGTATGATTTTTTCCTAGTGATAGCTAAAACCCGGTAAGGGCCTTCCCATGTTGGGCCTAACTTGCCCGAGTTGAGTTCCCGGGTATTTTGAGTTACCTTCCTCAATACCAAGTCTCTTACTTTGAAATAACGGAGATTGGCTCTTCGATTATAATATCATTCCATTCTCTGATTTTGAGCCGCCATTCTGACATGCGCCAAGTCCCTGTGTTCCTCGAGCAGCTCCAAGTTAATTAGCATTGCTCCGTTGTTCGATTCTTCGTTTGCCTGGAAATACCTTAAGGTTGGTTCGCCTACTTCCACCGGTATCAAAGCTTATGCGCCGTACACAAGGGGGAAAAGGGTTTCTCCCGTGATTGACTTGGACGTTGTTCGGTAGGCCCATTGAACCCCAGATAATTCTTCAGGCCAGTTGCCTTTTGCCGCTTCTAACCTTTTCTTTATATTTTGTATAATCACTTTGTTTGTTGACTCTACTTAACCATTTGCGCTCGAATGATAAGGTGAAGAGGTAATCCTCTTTATCTTCAAATTTTCAAGGAACTTTGTAACTTTTGCGCAAATAAACTGAGGCCCATTGTCGCATGCAATCTCTTTTGGTATTCCAAACCTGCAAATTATGTTTTCCCACAGGAAGTCGACCACTTCGCATTCTCCGATCGTCTGATAAGGACCTGCTTCCACCCATTTAGAAAAATAGTCAATCAAAATTAAAAGAAATCTTACCTTTCCGGGAGCCGGTGGCAGTGGTCCTACGATGTCCATCCCTCATTTCATGAACGGTCACAGGGATAGAACCGATTGTAGTAGTTCTGCTGGTTAATGTACTAGTGGTGCGTAGTGTTGGCACTTATCACATTTTCGTACGAAGTCTTTGGCATCTTGTTCCATAAGGGGACAGTAATATCCTGCCCGAACTAATTTCAGTACCAAAGAATCTGCACCTGAGTGGTTGTCGCATATCCCTTTCGTGGACTTTTCTCATGACATAGTTAGCTTCTGATGCTCCTAAGCACCAGGCCAACGGGTCTTGAAAGGATTTTCTGTATAATTGGCATTTCTTAAAGTTATAACGTGCAGCTTTGGCGCGTAACGCTTTTGATGCTTTGGGGTCTTCGGGCAATTTTCCATGCTCTAGATAATCGATTATTTCGTTTCTCTAATCCCAGACCAAACTAGTCGAATTCACCTTATAGTAACCATCTGTGTCCAAGACTGAGTTCATCAGTTGTACTACCATTGCTGATTTCGATCCCTGGACTTCTGTCGATGAGCCCAAATTTACCAATGCATCTGCTTCCGTGTTATCTTCCCTCGGGATATGAGTAATTGACCACTTTTGGAATCGTGCCAATAAAGCCTGAAGTTTTACCACGTATTGTTGCATACGTTCTTCTTTGGTGTCAAAAATTCTGTAGACCTGATTCACCATCAACTGCGAATCACATTTTATTTCGATGATTTCGGAGTCAAACCCCCGGGCTAATTCGATCCCTGCAATCAAAGCTTCGTACTCTGCTTCATTCTTAGTTTAAGGAATCGTTATGATGGCTTACCTTAAGGTTTCCCCCGAAGGCATGATCAAGACTATTCTAAGCTCGGGGCCCTTTTATGTTTGAAGCTTCGTCCGTAAATAAGGTCCAAACTCTCGATGTCGATTCTGACACCATTATTTCCTCCATGGCCGCTAGAGGCGATAGTCCTGGACTGAAATCGGCCACGAAGTCAGCCAAGACTTGTGACTTAATTGCAGTCCTCGGTTTATATTCTATATCAAACTCGCTCATTTTAACGGCCCATTTGGCCAATCTACCCGAGAGCTCGGGTTTATGAAGGATATTCCTCAGGGGGAAAATAGTCACCACAACTAGCGGGTGGCATTGGAAGTAGGGCCTCAGCTTTCGAGCGGCGACTACAAGAGCTAAGGCCAGCTTTTCCAGATGTGGGTAGCGAGTTTCTGCTCCCGTTAAAATTTTACTAACATAATAAATGGGAAATTGCGTACCTTCGTCCTCCCGAACTAAAACTGCACTTACCTCAACTTCTGAAACCGCGAGGTAGACTAGCAAAGTTTCACCTTCTTTTGGTTTTGAGAGCAATGGAGGGCTTGACAAATATTTCTTCAACTCCTTCAAGGCTTGTTGACACTCCGATGTCCATTCGAAATTGTTTTTCTTTTAGAGTAGTGCGAAGAAGCGATGACATTTTTTCGATTAATGGGAAATGAACCTACTCAAAGCTGTCAATCTCCCTATGAGCCTCTAAACTTTTTTTACATTAGACAATTGATCTGGGATGTCCTCTATGGCCTTGATTTTGTCGGGATTTACCTCAATTCCCCTTTGTGAGACTAGGAACCCTAGGAACTTACCCGAACTGACTCTGAAAGCACACTTCTCGGAGTTAAGCTTCATATTATGCTCCCTAAGAATGTCGAATATTTCTTGAAAATGCTTCAGGTGGTCACCTGCATTAAAAGACTTAACGAGCATATTGTCTATATATACTTCTATAGTCTTTCCAATATGTTTTTCGAACATCTTACTCACGAGCCGTTGATAAGTGGCTCCGACGTTTTTTAACCTGAAGTGCATCACATTGTAACAATATGTACCAAAATTCGTTATAAACGAAGTCTTTTCCTGGTCTTCTGGGTTCATCTTGATTTGATTGTACCTATAATAAGCATGGAGAAAACTCATTAACTCATGCCCGGTCGTGGCATCAATCATTTGATCAATATTTGGCAATGTGAATGAGTCTTTCGGGCATGCCTTATTAAGATCCTTATAATCTACGCACATATAAAATTTATTATTTTTCTTAGGAGCTACTACTACATTGGCTAACCAGTCCGGATATTTTACCTCTCGGATTGAACCAATATTAAGTAAACGGGGTACCTCTTCTTTGACAAATTTATTCCTTGCTTCAGCAATACGGCGCTTCTTTTGCCTTACTGGAGGTATGTTGGGATCCAAGCTTAACTTGTGTACGACTACCTCCGTCGGGATTCCTGTCATATCCGCATGCGACCATGCAAAACAATCAATGTTAATTTTAAGGAATTCGATAAAAGCAGACCTGAGCTCTGGGTGTAATCCTATTCCTAAATGGAATTTCCTTTCTAGGAATTCTTCGAACAACGCAACTTGCTCCAGTTCTTCTGACGTGGACTTCGTCACGTCCGTCTCTTCTGGTACTTGAAAATACCTTGGTACCTGGTATTGTTCCGACTCTTCTGTCCCCAGGATAACTTCATCTGGTTCGAGGGCTGGTGTTAGTTCCGGTAATTGCTATGCCGCATGTTCCTTTCCTTTGCTACTGGAGACCGAAATTGCATTTATTTCTCTTACCGCCGGTTGATCACCCCTTATTTGTTTGATCCCCTAGGGTGTCGTAAACTTTAACAATTGTTGATGTGTTGAAGGCACATCTTTCATCTCGTGCATCCATGGTCTTCCCAAGATGATGTTATACCCCATGTCTTCATCTACCACTTTGAAGAAAGTTGTCTTTATTACTCCCTCAGCGTTCGTGAGCAGCAAAATTTCTCCTCGGGTTATCACGCTTGCGAGGTTGAATCCGGCGAGGAGTTCTGTTGCCGGGATAATGCTTCTAGTGAGTTTAGCTTGCTCCAGTACTCTCAATTGTACGATATTGGCTGAACTTCCTGGATCCACTAAAACAAGTTTAACTTTAAAATCTAACACACTTAAAGAAATTACCAGTGCGTCATTGTGCGGTAGCAGTAATCCATATGCATCTTCATGCGTAAATGTGATATCGTCTTCCCGAAGCCTTTTACTATGAGTTATCGATACTTTTGTCTTCTTCGATGCCGTAAAGGTGACCCCGTTAATTTCATTTCCTCCGAAGATCATGTTGATCGTTTGGCGTATGGGTTCTTCTCCTGCTTTCGAGGTTTCCGCGTCGCCCATGTTCCGACCATAATTGTTTTTAGCTCAGTCACTCAAGAATTCTCTCAGGTGACCATTATTTAATAGTGTTTCCACTTCTTCTCGGAGGTGTCGACAGTCCCCAGTCGGTAGCCGTTAATGCCATGGTATTCACACCATAAATTGAGATCCCTCTAGCTGGGATCGGATTTCATAGGTCTTGAGAATCGTGCCTCTTTGATATTTCTCATGGCTGATACCAACTTCACCACACTAACGTTGAAGTTATACTCCGACAACTTTGGGTAAGAAGAATCTCGCGACCCCGAGATTTCTCTATCCTATAGTGATCTGTTGTTCCGGCCATGATCAGTCCTTCTATCAATGGTGAACTTATCTACTGTACGGAAGATCCTGTCACGACCTTCTGTCCGCTCGTAGGGAAAATATCGGCCCCTTGAAGTCCGTCTATCCATGTCAAAATCATCTTTCGTTTTTTTCTCTATTCTTCTCCCGTCTTTTGATGGACAATGGAAAGCCAACTTGATCGTCTTCGATCCTTATTTTCGACTCGTACTAGTTGTGGACATCCTCCCAAGTCGTCACTTGAAACTCGAGCAGACTTTCCTTCAACTTCCGGGAACCATTCGAACTTCTCGGACTTAAACCTTTGGTGAACGCTTCTGCCGCCCATTCATCCGGGACTGCCGATAGTAACATCCTTTCCTTCTGAAATCGGGTAACGAACTCTCATAATAATTCTGATTCTTC
This sequence comes from Nicotiana otophora, assembly GCA_000715115.1. NCBI lineage: Eukaryota > Viridiplantae > Streptophyta > Magnoliopsida > Solanales > Solanaceae > Nicotiana > Nicotiana otophora. Next base: position 125,107 of record AWOL01S0005002.1, on the reverse strand, counting down.
CTACACAATCCCGAATATGTTGGCCTTTCGGGCTTGTACCTTTATGGCACCGCCATGAGCTTTGATTAAAGAATTTGCGAGCATCTCAAAGGAATCTATGGAATGCTCGGGCAATAATGAATACCATGTTAAAGCTCCCCTCGTGAGAGTCTCACCAAATATTTTCAGCAACACATACTCAATTTCGTGAGGATTTCACTGTTGTTGTATAAGTGGTAATGTGCTCATGTGGATCTGAAGTTCCTTCATACTTTGGCACTTCGGGCATTTTGAACCGCTTCGGGATTAATTCCGGGGCTGCGCTCAGTTTATATGGTAATTGAATATACTTCTTCGAGTTTGGGCCTTTTAGTACTGGTGGTGCGCCCGGAATTTGATCCATGCGGGCGTTTACTTTCTTCATGAACCGCAAAAGTTCATCCATGAACGGATCGTTCTCGTTGTTGAGGCCGGATCTACTCCCCCAGCCTCGTCGGAGCCAACTTTACCCCTAGGAGTGTTATTATCAACTCTTTGCGTCGTCTGGTTCGCACGAATATCAGGAGGAACTGGATCTCGCTTGTTTGCATTATTTGAGGCACCCGATAGCGCCTGCTTCAGTTTCGTCATAACCTGATCTTGCCGCGTGAGATGGCCTAGAATGATTGCATGTTGCTCTTGCGGGACCCTTACTACATCCGCCATATGCCCCTCATCAGCGTCATCACGAGTTGCCTCCCGAACCTGTCGAAGGTACCGTTTGTCATGTACCGGTGTGGCGTCGTTCCCCTCATTGCGAGTGTCGATGATTGAATCCTCAAAATGAGGATGTTCCCCTTGAATTTCAGGGTTGCGTATGCCGTTAACAGTGTTATCTGCCATTTCTTTTATGATTTTTGCTAAGACAAAATAATCAAACACATTAGTAAAAGAGACAAAGATCAATTTAATCGCATGACTATCTAGGCCTCACGGTAGGCGCCAAACTGTTTACCCGTAAAACGGTACAGTTGTGTTTTTTGTGGTTTCTAGACAAGTAAATTAATTTGATCCAAAATATAATGAAATAACTGATGAAATATAAAATACTTAGCCTTAGAATGTAGATGGAACGACAGAGCTGATGAGTCCGGAAACAGGGTTTATGGGCACAACAATGATGAGATCAAAGGCGATAAAATAAATTTGTATTAAAATATTTTATAGAATGTAGTGTAAGTTAGCCAGGAAATTCGTCCCTTTACAATGATAACAGAGCTCACCATTTATAGCTACGTCTAGGAAATGAGGTCCTAGGATCATGCCCTTCTTTAATGTCAATTGTGAGGGCCATTAATGAAGATGTAACGTTAGACATAAATGCCAAATTTCTTGTAACGGGCCATCATCCTTAATGCTGTAAAATATTCTGTATTAAATGTTACCAGGCGAAAAGCATTTAATACTCCTTTTATCATCGTTATTCCTTCCGGTGACAAGCTGAATAGCTATGTTCGGTGGCCATCCCCATCTTCGGTTCCACGTGTCCTTCCTTTAAGCGGCCACGTGTCATGTCGTATTTTTTCCTATACAGATAGTCCCCTGCTTTCCGGTGACACAATCTTGAGTTACCGGAAACTTGGTAGAAAGCACCTTTTTGGCGGGAATTACTATAACTCCCTTTGAAGTTTTCTGACAGTTGATTAGACGCACGTCTCTCCGCATTTAATGCCTGAAACATGTGTCATCCCACGATTTAGCACAACTTTTTGCCGACTATCGAGGTAATAATGGCCATGAATTTAGCCGCCAAAATTTCAGTTATACGCATCATCATCCTCTTATGTACTTCATAATTTCTCAAACTTCTAACTTGCATCTTTATTTCCCAACTTTTCTCTAATCTTCTTCGAACCAGAAATTTTTCTTCCTTCTATTCCAATGGCTTCCTCTCCAAAACGTGCTAGTTCTTCAAAGGGCAAGAACAAAACCGAGGATTCCATTCCTCCAACAGTGGGTTCCATCATCCCAAGAAGGCTTAGTACTTCGAAGGATTTTGAAGAGAAATTTTCTACTGCTAACCCTCGTACAAAAGAGCATACAAAATTAGAGTATATACTCTAATTAATCCCAAATACCCCCGAGAGAATAATGTCACAAGATCATTCAAAGAAAGAGGATCACACAAGTGTTTTCCAACACTCAACTCTCTTATAAAATACCCTCAATTACTAAAGGAGGAGAAAAACAAGAAATGAAGACTCATTCTTGTTGGTGTGTTTAAAATGAACTAATGATCTTTCCTTTTAAAGGCAAAAAAGTCTTAGCCTCTTAGTTGTAAAAAAAATATGCAACTTGTGCAAATGATATCCACCACACAATGCAATATTTTTAGGTCCCAAAGAATATTGCCAATATTTTTAGTTAGTGTGCTTCTATTCATTTTTTATTGAGCCGAGTGTCTTGGGAAACAAACTCTCTATCTCCATGAAATTTTGAAAAAAAAGTGAAATTATTTTCAAGTGAAAATCATATTTAAAAATTAGAGTTGTGTTTGGATATGAATACACTTTTGAGACAATTTTGAATTTTTGTGAGTAATTTGAAGTGAATTTTTGAAAAACGGTTTTTTAAAATTTTTTAAATTTTCAAAATTCAACTGAAATTTGAAATTTTCATTGTCAAACACTGATTTTGAAAAAAGTAAAAAAAAAATCGAAAAAAAAAAATTGAGTCAAAAAGAAATTAAAAAAACTCAAAACAGTGCAACCTTTTCTATAATCCGAGAGAGATAATAGAAACACAGTGAACTGTGGAGAAGTATTTTGCCACTGTTGCAAACGTTAATAGCAAAATAGCTAAATGGTAATGCTCATCAGATTCAGAGGCAAAGCAGCTCTAGCTGTATCCGCTCACAGTTCCATATTTCACTGCAATGGCTCTGGACACCTCCTTTCCTTATGCTGTTTCAGATCTCAATTTCTCTACTCAACAACCTCTACCCGTAATCGTATCTCAACCCAATTCTTGATTAAAAAAAAAATACCTGGTTGATTCTCTAGGGTTCTCAAAAAAAGAAGCAATTTCTACGTCTTCCAAGCTAACTCCACAGAAAAACATAAAAAATCCCGATTTACTCCTCAATTTCTTGATACAAACCGGTTTTGAAAAGACCCAGATTAAAAAATTGGTTTTTCGAGCACCCAGATTGCTATACCGTGATGTTTCCAGAACCCTAAAACCCAAACGCCAGTGCCTTGTGGATCTCGGGTTATCCGGGTCGGACCTGGTGAGTGTAATTGCAAAAGATCCAAATATTTTTGAGAGAAGTTTAGATACGCATTTAAGACCTACAATTGATTGTCTTAGGAGAATTTTGGGTAGCAATGAAGATGTAGTTAAAGCTATAAAGAGAGCTGTTTGGTTGCTCTCTTTTGGTGCCCATCATATTATGGAGACTAATGTTTTGTTGTTGAGAAACCATGGTTTTTCTGATTTGATGATAAAAAAATTTGTGCTTAGAAATCCTGTTTCTATTACACAAAAGCCTGAGTGGTTTAAGGATTTGTTGCACAGGGTGGAGAAGGATTTCCGAGTTACGCCTGACTCCGCTACTTTTCTATATGAATTTCGTGCGTTAGCCGGTCAAAAGAAGTCTACGCTGGAAAAGAAGATTGGAATTTTCAAGAGTTTTGGATGGTCTGATGATCATATACTCGAGATGTTCAGGAAGCTACCTCATTGTGTTGCTTTCTCAGAGGTTAGAATTCAGAAAACATTGAATCTTTACATGAAGGAGCTCAGTTTTGAACCTTCTTACTTGGCTTCTCGTCCTGCACTTTTGGCCTGTAGTATGGAAAAAAAGGTGCTACCTCGGATGCAAGTCTTGAAAATTTTGGATGAAAAAAAGCTTAAGAGGAGAAAGTGGAGTCTTTATCCTGTTCTAATGTTAGCAGAATCAAAGTTCATAGACTATTTTGTGCTACCCTACAAGGATCAGATACCTGATCTGTACGAATCGCACAAAAAACTTGTGGCTCCTTAGTGCTCGAAGATTTAACTTATTTTTTCGCTTTCACTGTTATTTTATTTAATATGATGACGATATGAGTTGAGCTTAAAGAAAGAAGTGAGGTTTCGTATAGCTGACTCCAACTTGTTTGGGCCTGAGGCGTAATTGTTGTGTTGGCTCGAAAATTGCCAGGTTATATGATTGTCTCTATAATGCTTCTTCCTGGTTATCTTGCTGAAATGAGAGGAAAATAAACTACGGTATCTGATATCTTAATCTTACCATGCTGCCTTATTTTCTCTCATTGGGTTTGTCATTGTATTTACTCTACCAATATGTTATACGTTTGTAGTTCATATTGATTTGATTGCGAAAGAACTATATTGTCTTTACAAAATAGTACTTGTTATAATGGTTTTCCAAGTGACCAAATTGAGAAGCGCTTTCTATATAGAGTGTGCACTATTAATATATCGCTATTTTTCAAAGATTTACACATATATACATGGAAGTTTTGCCGAACTTTTCGGGTGCCAGTAACCCATCTACCTATTGCATAGGTCCGCTTCTGGTACAAATTGTGTAAAATTCAAGGCGACTCAAAGAAATGGTCCTGAGAGGGGAAATAGGTTGATATCTCTCTCCAGTTGGACTTGTGATCTATGGAATGGAACTGCTGCTTTGCTTAGTAAGAGTCTTTGTGGACATGATCATTACGAGTTTTGTCTCAACTTGGATATCTTCCCCAGAGACAGCTTTCTCATCTCAGCTTATAGAGGTTTGGTTTGGACAAAAGAGTGGTTCCTAGAATCAAAATTTATTCAGACTTTGAGCTGGTTTTATGATGCTAAAATTACTGATCTCTCTATGAATTCTATACAAAAAGTGTAGCATGACACCATAACTCGAGAGCCTCTTTTAAAACAAGGTGTATTTATTTCCCCAATCAGTATTGTTGCATTTGTGCCTTATTTTTCCAAACTATCCGATTAGTTGCAGTGTTGTCAAAAGCGCGCTTAAAACACGCCTTTGTGGGCGCTTCAGTGTCGTATCAAGGCTCTAAGGTATACTTTTTCTTGCCCATGAGTGTAATCAATCTTGAAAAGACGATACTAAACAATTGATATTTCACTTTATCGTATTTTTTTTTTCAATTTCTTTGTTCATATATTGGTCTTGGACTGCATATACATATTTTTACCTTTTCTCAAGTTGCGCCTTTTTTCGTTATAGCCCATATATTATTTGTGCTTCGTGCTTAAAGCCCCAACAGACCTTAGGTTTTTTTTGCATTTTTCGCCTTTGATAACACTGATTATTTGTCTTGAACATCAGGCGTCATTCATGCTGTTCGATGAACTAAAAGTACTATACTTGCATGTGGAAATGATCATATTTTGACACAGTTAACAATTTGTTCTAAAGGCAGGTTCAAAGCTTACAATTTGCACCATGGTTTTCCCTGCTCAGCTTATTTCTTTGCTAGTCGCTACAAGCCCCCCTTCTTTTTGCTAGAGCCTTAACTTAGAACGTATTCCCTCCTTAGCATTACTTCTCAATTTTCAGTATGTTATATGCAGTTGTTTTCTCCTCCCTATAATTGTTCAAAGGTAGCTCTGGCTATTTCTTTGCTTTACAAAAAGAGAATAAGAGATCTGAGTGAGAACATTTTAAGTCAAACTTAATTTACAAAATTTACCCATCAAAATTTGAGTGACAATTTTGCCCTTAAACAAAAATAATTCCTTCTATTAAATGATATGAATATAGTTAGCTGCATTTATTAATCGGATGAATGAGAAATATTTTTTTCATGTGCCAGTAATTATGATAGAGGATTTAGAATCTGTAAGACAATTTTTTACCGGATAAATGGGGGAGGATTTAGGGCCCAGAACATAAATGTGGTTCTTTTGGACAAGTAGGACCAAAATAAATGTAAAAAAAAGAGTGACATATCTATATATATATATAGCGCTCTTTTAAAGAGCGCTATACTTTAACGTCTGTTTTGGACGTTAAGGTATAGCGCTCTTTCAAAGAGCGTTATATGTAAAACGCCTTTAATAAAGGCGATATACCTGGAAGCTGATAAGACAAGTATGCATAGCGCGATATATAAGAGCGATATATGTATAGCACTTTTATATACCGCGCTATACATACATAAAAAAACGTTCTCCTTCCCTTTCCCCCAACGTTTTGAACCAGAAGCTCCCTCCCCCATTTTTAAAAAACGTTCCAGCGGTCCCCCACCCCTCCCCCCATTAACGAGATAAAACAAATCGAGTGGACCCCACCCGTCCCACAAAAAGTAAAGAGTGTTGGTCCCACATCCTAGCTAAGCCTTCTCTTGTTGTGGGTTGCTTGTTCCGGACTCAAATCTTCAAATCTTCAATTCTTCAACTTTCCGAAAAACATAAATCGAGGTATTCCGATTTAGTTTATGTCGAAACTCGTATAAATAATGCATATTAGTTGTTTTGAATGTGTTCCATGTTGTTTTGTATTTTTTTTTTTATTAAACTGGTATGTTATTTTTATCCTAACTAAGATATTAGTGTTCTAAAAAGATATGTAAAAATTGAGAAATCATTATTATTTGTTAATAAAAATGTTAATAGATTACTTTTACTGTTTTATATGTATTTTCGTGAATGTTTTGTGATTAAAATGTATTTGTTATTTTTATCTAGTTTAGATTATTTATTTGCTTAAAGACTAGTAATATAGTGCCATTTTAGCGTAGTAAAATATAGAGCCTTTTAACGTAGTATCCTTGTTGTTTAAGTATCTCTTATACTGATAGATCAAAGACAAACTTTGTCCAATTTACAAAAGTTAATTATTTAATTTACAACAAACATATAAAATTATAAAACTAACATGTAAATATAACAAAACTAACACATACAAGAATTCAGGATAGTTTGGTGCTACTGGGCCTTAAATATCGAGCCTGGAACCCATATGTGAATACTCTGTCTAATTAAATATTATATAATTATAAAAATTAATTATTTAATTTATAAAACAAATATATAAAATTATAAAACTAACATGTAAAATAATAAAACTAACACATACAAGAATTCAGGATAGTTTGGTGCTACTGGGCCTTAAATATCGAGCCTGGAACCCATATGTGAATACTCTGTCTAATTAAATATTATATAATTATAAAAATTAATTATTTAATTTATAAAACAAATATATAAAATTATAAAACTAACATGTAAAATAATAAAACTAACACATACAAGAATTCAGGATAGCTTGGTGTTACTGGGCCTCAAATATCGAGCCTGAAACCCATAAGTGAATACTATGTCCAATTAAATATTGTATAATTATAAAAATTAATTATTTAATTTACAAAACAAATATATAAAATTATGAAACTAATGTGTAAAATAATAAAACTAACACATACAGGAATTCAGGATAGCTTGGTGCTACTGGGTCTCAAATATCGAGCCTGGAACCCATATGTGAATAATTTATCCAATTAAATATTGTATAGTTATAAAAAAATAATTATTTAATTTACAAAAAAACATACAAAATTATGAAACTAACATGTAAAATAATAAAATTGACACATACAAGAATTCAGGATAGCTTGGTGCTATTGGTCCTCAAATATCGAGCCTGGAACCCATATGTTAATACTATATTCAATTAAATATTGTATAATTATAAAAAAATAATTATTTAATTTACATAACAAACATACAAAATTATGAAACTAATATGTAAAATAATAAAATTGACACAAGAATTCAGGATAGTTTGTGCTACTGGGCCTCAAATATAGAGCCTGAAACCCATAGATATATACTTTGTCCAATTAAATATTATATAACTATAAAAATTAATTATTTAATTTACAGAACAAACATACAATTAATGTTGTTTAATTTACAGTAGACGACATGGACGTGCCGCCTATGCATCTCGAACCTTTCTGCGATGAGCTATTAGTGTTACAGGGCGATCATAGGTCCGCGGTCCGCCCACGTATGGGAGGGAGAGTTACTGGCCCAGACTCTCCGCGCCAGGAGAGTGGACGACATGTGAGATTTTATGAAGGACAGAGATCTCCATCCCCGTGTAGTTCAGCGCCTGCGGGTTATGGGCTTCTACAGGATTTTAGAGATCGGACGGTTGCAACTCGACTGGTCTTTGGTCACGACCCTGATAGAGCGGTGGCGATCGGAGACGCACATATTCCACCTGCCCATTGGCAAGGCCACTATCACGTTGCGGGATATGGAGGTTTTATATGGGCTGCCCGTTGATGGACTACCCGTTGCACTGCCTCAGGCCATGAGAGAGATGACGCGTGGGCAGTATTTGGACATGCTGCAGCAGCTCACTGGTTTCAGGCCACAGGATGAAACTGCACACTTACGGGCCAGTCGCATGAGTTTGACAGCTATTCGATAGCATTTGGAGATATTGCACCCCGACATTACTGGCGAGACAGATGATCTGCATATTCACCGGTATACGAGGTTGTTGTTGCTCCTTATGTTTGGAGGGGTCTTGTTCTCGAACACTTCGGGGAACCTAGTCAGCTTGAGATTTCTTCATCATCTTCAGCGGCTAGATGATTTACCCCAGCTGGGGTGCTGCTCTTCTCGCCTACTTGTACAGGCAAATGTGCCGGGCAAGCATGGGCACCGAACATGACGTATGTGGATTTTTGTCGCTGCTACAGGTGACAACATATTCGAATACTCTATTCATTATAACATATCTAGTAAAAATTTATCTTAAATTTTACGTCAACTTTGTATGTTAGGTTAGTGCCTGGGAGCGGTTCCTGCAGTTGCAGCCACCTTTACCACTAGTACCTCCAGATGTACCATCTCCGTTTCTCCTTTTAGCTAGGAGGTGGGTTCTTCGGCAGGGATACGTACATATCTACGAGGCTCGGCATAATCTCTCCATTCGCAGGGATTTGTTGGATATGCTGGAGGGTGCACAGGTAAATGTATACCCAAGTTTACTTGGTATAGCTTCACATGTGTTACGCATACTCACGTTTTCTGTTGTTATTTATAGTTCATCTGGACGCCATACAACGACGACTTGATAGGTGGCCTGCCCGATTATTGCTCGGTCGACCGACTGATTTGGAGCACTTCCGTCCCGCTGATGTGCCTCAATATTGTGGAGCATCATGCCACGGAGCGGGTACTTCGCCAATTTGACCATCCACAGCTTGTACCGAGAGGGCCCACATGGGAGCCCACACATTATCAGCGGGATGATCGTTCCAGGGTGGACGATGCATATGTGGCATGGCTAGAGGCGCAGGTCGATACTTGGGACCGGCGAGTTAACCTGATTCAGCCCCCTTCACAGAGCCGGACGGATACTATTCATGAGTATATGCCCTGGTACCGCCGCGTTACCCGACTTTTCGTCGGGAATCCCATTTATCGAGCTGGCAGTCGGTACGTTCCATATGTCGGGCGGCACGAGGCCCTGGTATGTTTTCTGGTATTATTACTTATATAATTGTAACATAGTGTTCTATAGTTTATATTTTATACGTTGTGTAGGCTATTGACCTACATATAGTCTACCAGATGGGATTGATGATGCAGCAGCATGCCGGTGAGGGAGAGGCCGCTTTGCACGATTATGGCCGGCAGATTGCAGAGGTGGCTGCCCGGACACTGCAGCGAGCCCGAGAGGATCAGCGCTTAAGACACGACCCTGCTTATGTGGCGTCAGAGCAGTACCAGCGAGGTAGGGGTACCCCACAAGGTAGGGGTACCCCACAAGGTAGGGGTGGCCCACGAGGCAGGGCTGTCCCATGGGGTCGTGATGGGCGCCGAGGAGGTGGTCCCCGCAAGGGGCGTTGAGGCCACAGTTGATGATGTTGATGCTGATAAAAGTCGACACCAAAGTGTCAAATCACTTCATTACTTTGTTTTTTTTCTGCTGGGTTTCTATCCTCGAGATGAATTTATTATGGTAAATGTTATGGTTCACGTTTTGGAAATATACTGAGTTTAATATGGATACATTAGCATGCAATTCTTACCCTTCTTTTTATTGGTTACTAGCCTGATTATTTTACACTTTACTCCAAATATTAATTCAAAACTTCATGTTAGTTTTTGCATGAGACACGCAAAGCTAAGTTCGGTGGAAGAAGAAATACCAAAATGACTAGTGTATAAATGAGTTTTTATTTGTTTGGCACTTGATTTGTATAGTATCATTTGTCAACTACAACATAAAGTAGAGTAAACTTCAACAAAAGATGGAAAGAATTCATTCTCATAAAAATCATTCATGCATATGTACATGAATATTCTAAAGCGTAGCTGGGTTTTGTTCATTGGATGGTACATTGTGGCTGAAATATACGGCGGAAAACAAAATTAGACGAGGGGACGAACTAAACATTATCTGGCCAGAATTCCCTAAAAAAAACTCGCTCAAATTCTTTCTCTTGCATGCGATTCTCAAACTCTAGTACTTTCTTCATCTTTTTAGAGATTCCCTTTGTCTTTTGTACATCAGACGTTTTTTCTTTCTCCCCATCTTTTACAATCTTCCGCCCCAAGAAAAGCCCAGAACTTTTAAGGTGCTCTGCTGCCTTCTTTGACTTCTTTGCTCCCAAGCCTCTCTTATTTTTCTTGATATAAGCTGGCACAGGTTCCAATCTGCCCTGTTCAGCAATGCCAAGTCCAGTTCCTTCTCTCCAGCCAAGTTTTTTCAACAACTTAAAACCAAGGTTGGAGGACTGAATAGGAATTGAGGTTAAAGAAGCAGACATTGCAGCATAACTCGTAGACATTCCCAAATCGGCGGATTTATATTCTACTCCTCCTCCACCCAATCTCATATCTTTGAATTCACTTTCCTATTTTTCCCTCCTACGAGCAGAAGCCAGAATCGGAAAAATATATATAAGCCAAAATTTCCTTCTAAACAGCAACAGATGGAAGAAATCTGCGTCACTGACTCTACGACAACCACCTCCTTCAACCTCAAAAATTGTCTCTGCAAATTGGTATCAAGGCTGTGATACAATTAAGGATTGAAATACCCCCAAAGAATAATTTAGGCACAAACAAAAAACTCAATTAAGGCTATATAGAAAAAATTTATCAAATTAGAGAGAACGTGGTAGGAGTCTTTTTTTTCTTTCCAGAACTTACAAACTTTTGAATCAATCTAGAGAATAAGTAGTAACATCCATATTTATAATACTACAAACTAAATTTGACTAGACTAATAAAACCTATTCCAATATGAACTTGGTAAACAAATCTAACTAGACATAAATTAAATAAACTATCAAATATCAAATCCTAGACAACTTAAAAATACTATTTAATCTTGGTTTAATTTCCAACCTACATTAATAGCATGTTTGGCCAAGCTTTTAAAATCAGCTTATTTTGAGAAGTACTTTTCTCAAAAGTACTTTTAAAAAAGTATTTTTGGTAAGAAGTAGTTTGTGTTTGACTAATTAATTTGAAAAATATTTTTGAGCAATAATTAGTGTTTGGCCAAGCTTTTGAAAACTGCTTCTAAGTGTATTTTTCTTAAAAGTGGTTCTCAGAAAAGTGTTTTTGGATAGAAACTACTTTTTTCTGCTTCTCAAAAATCGCTTTTGATTCTCAACATTCTTTTTCCTTCCAAAAGTTTGGCCAAACACCTCAATTTTTGGCCAAAAGTGCTTTTGGAAAAAAAAAAAAATTACTTTTGCCCAAAAAAATAATGCTTGGCCAAACAGGGCTAAAAGAATATTAGAAGTCCAACTCAAGTAATCAGATTTCTAAAGTCATATTGCATTGATTAAGATATTGTCATTGTATCCTTAAATCAAATCTTCATCTTTATTTGATTTGATATTCTTTAGTCCAATTTCAACAAATCGCATAAAATTTGGTGGACGTATAATATTTTCCATCAATAAATCATATAACATTTTGTTTAAATTTAAAAACTATGCCTTTTAGTATGATGGTATATTATATGAAGATTTTGACACGAATAATACGAAAAGGAACCGAGAAGTCTGCGGATAAGAATCATTTCCATGCTTTTTTGTTCTATCTTCCGGTTATCTATTAGAATTACTCTTTCTTGTTCTGCCTCTCTAAATGACCATCTGAAGTGAAAAGATAGAAACATAAAAAAGGGTATGACTAAAATTGTTTCAAAACAAAGATCATATCAACATAAAGACAAGAAGGTAAAATGAAAGAAGTTCAGGTTAGAACGACTACTTATAATCTAAATTAAGTAGTGAGAAGGAATAATACTTAAGAACTATGATATTTATTTAAAAAATAGAAACATTTTGCTTAGACAATAAAAAACGGAGGCATTACCCAAGACTAAAGGTGACAAACGGGTAGGCCGTGCCGGTCCGGGTCGAGAAAAAAAGTGACCGGTCGGTCACTAATCCGGGCCGGGTTCCGGGTTTGACAAACCGGGCTTAACGGGTCCGGCCCATCCTGTCAAAAATTGAATCGGAACGGTTCCGGGCCGGGTTTGTATACTTTTTTTTCTTTTTTTTACAATCTGTATAACTAAAGTAAAAATATAAAACAAAAAAAATAATCTTATAAAAAAAGTGTTTGAATAAAGAATGCAAAGACTTTAAAATTCTTATATTTGAATATTTCATTAAGAATTTAAGATAATATAATACAATGAAGATGGGGAAAAATTGCACTTATAATTTGCAAGTTTTTTTTTTTATTTCAAACTTGCAAATTAAAGTTTATATTTAACAACAACTAAATTAACGAAAAAAGAGTAAATTCAAAGTTTAATTATTAAATATAAATCTAGAACTTCAAAGGTTTTACATTGGCTTAGTAAGTTCTTTATAATCAATATGAACTTCTTGGTCATCTTCTGGAGTGTTAAATTCATATGGGTGACAGTGTGTTAATATATCTCCAAGTTCCTCGTCTTCTGGTTTATCAACATCTTTACGTCCCTGATTTTTTCGTTTCGATCTAATCCAATCTCTGAAACATACTAAAACTTCCAAAGCATTGCATCCCAATGAGTGACGGGTGTCTCCTAGTTGTTGTTTTGCTTGACTAAATGCACTCTCTGATGCAACAATTGAAATTGGCACATTCAGCACGTCCCGAGCCATAGCGGAAAGAACATGAATTACTTTTCATTCTCATGCCACCGTTCCAACGGTGAAAAATTCTTATTGCGAGGCTCTGATTGCTTTTGCAAGCAGAATTGAAGTTCATCAATGTTCCTGCTACTGGTTTGAGTGGAAGAAAACGTAGCCCAAATATTATAGCCATCAAGACTTTCATCTTCATCCATATTAGCAGATGCAGGAGAAGTAGTACAATGCATAGTGGGATTAACATTGTCTATATTAATAGCATCATCATCAATTATATTTGCATAATAATTATATAATCGTTGTAAATAATCATTTAGTTTATTCAAACAACAATATATATATATAGGGTTTCAGTTGGTCTAATCTCCATATAACTATATAAAGCATTGATTAATTGGTGACAATTAGACATCTTTATAGAAGGATTTAAAACAGCACAAATTAAGTAAATCGGAGGAATTGGAAAAAATATTTTTTGAATTTGGCTTGTATTTTTTCAACAGTATCCTTATATTTTTTCTTCTTCTTAAATTCAGAAAATAGAAAAGAAATTACAGCTATATGTAGTAAAACCATAGTAACATAGAAAACTCAACAGTAGCTGTATAAAATTTATGTAAAAATTGAACATCATTAATGGCCTCCCAAGTATTAGTTGTTAACATACAGTTTGGATCAGTACAATGCGCATTAGCAACTTCAGTTATCGGCAATCTATATTTGTAGCAACATTTTAAAAATAAGTATGTATAATTCCATCTAGTAACAATTTTATCTGGCATGAATTTGGGTTTAAGGTTATGCTCCGTACACATAATCTTAAATTCCCTAATTCTAAATTGTCTATTATTTCCTTGAATAACACCCATTGCTCTTCTAACATGAGTAATCTCAGTCGGAAAAAATCAAGGTCACTTTTAACGATTAAATTATAAACATGGCATGCACACCTAACATGAAAAATTTCGTCTAGTGGTGGTTTCAAATACAGTCTTAATATTGAAATAGCGGCATTATTGTTAGAAGCATTATCAAAAGACATACACAATACTTTTTTATTGAGATTATAAAATTCAATAATTTCGCAAATAGTAGTACTTATAAAAATAACAATATGGCTTTGATCTTCATCATATTTAAAAGAGATAATACGTTTCTGCATACAATAATTATTATCTATCCAATGACATGTAATTGTCAAATAATCATTTTCATTTACAGCATGGCCAATATCAGAAGTTAAAGAAACTCTACAAGGAAGGTGGTCAAACAAATAACATATGTATGTCTAATATTGTACATGAAGTCTAAAGATATCATATTTACAAGTACTTCTAGGGATACCTTTAAATAAGGGATTATAAATCCTTTGAATATACATAGACATATATGATGAAGAAGCAAAAGAAAAAGGTAGACAACCCAAAGCAATCATTTTTGCTAACTCCTCACGATCCTTCATTTTATCATATTTCATAAGTACTTCAGTACTAGGGTTTAGAGTTCCTTGATTTTCATCTAAATAAGAACCACATTCTATAGGATGAGTAATTTTCAAATGTCTACTAAGTGTTCCAGTCCCCCCTAAACTTCCTATAGTGTTATGTTTAAAATTATCTTTACAAAGTTTGCATCTAACTCTATCAGAATTCTCTATTTCGTCAAAATATTTCCTAACTTTACTTCTTTTTCTCCGATTAGTAGTCGGGGCCACAGGTGATCTACTACTAGTGCCACGACCACCACTCATGCTACCAATTCCAACACTACTAGGTGTAAGTGGTGTCTTATCTTCAATTTCTAATTCATTGTCTTCTATACCGAAATCTTCCTGTAATTGTTCATAATCTATATTATTATCAGATGATATTTCAGAAACATGTGTAGAGTCATTTAAATTACTTCTAGATGTTGAAGTAGTACCTCTTTTCCTATTTCCCTGATTACCCCGATTAGCAACCTTATTACAAACTCTTTTTATAGCATTAAACATATTGTGAAAACTTAACTACTAATAAAAATTAAATATGCAAATAAAATAGTAAATAAGAGAAAGAGTTGGAGGGAGTGCACCGAATTCCGAAATAAGTTGAACAGATAATGATTTTCGCAACTCCAATGTTACAACTTACAACGAAGAAACGTCAATTGTTCAAAGTTCAAAGTTCAAACTTCAAACTTCAAATAATATGATAAATTAAATTCCAAAAAAAATTAGAGCCAAATACTTGATTGCAATTTAGGCGAAGAATGAGAGAATGACAATTGAGATTTGAGTTTGACAAATGAGAGATGCGTGAAGAAACAAATAAGAGAGGGTGTATTTATAGTTTTTCAAAGGGTTAAATTAGTAATTACTAAAAGTATTGTTTTAAAAAAATTCTCAAAAAAGAGCTATTCTTGCAATAATTCTGTTGGACAACGGTCAAAATTGAAGTTAGACCGTTGCCAACGGTCAAATTCAATTTAAAAAAAAATCAAAATAGTTGTTGAACCGGGTCGATCCGGTTAACCGGTTCAACATAAATTTTAGTACACCGATTTTGACCTGTCCGGTTAATCGAATTTTTTTTTATACGGACCAACCTCTAACCCAGTCCACTCTAACTACCGATCCGGGTCAGGTTAATATCGGTCTGAATCAGTCCGAAAACGTGTCAACCCGGCCCGCTAAACAGGTTTACCCAACACAAGTCTCGATGGGGGGACATGCCGTGCAATTTTTTGTTCAAATTATGTACAAATAGATTGGTCTAATTCCTCATTTGTTAATAGACATTAGTTAAACGATAATGCTCAGCAGAGGAAAATGTTTAGCTCACAGGATTCACTGCAATGGCGTTGGAGACCTCCTTTACTTTTACCGTTTCAGGTCACAATTTCTCTACTCTTCATCCTCAACTCTTTTCTTTGTAAAATACCTGGTTGATTCTCTAGGGTTCTCCAAAGAAGAAGCAACCTCTACATATTCCAAGTTAACTTCACGGAAAACCACCAGAGATCCCGATTTAGTCCTCAATTTCTTGAAACAAACCGGTTTTGACAACTCCCAGATCAAAACGATGGTCTCTAGAGCACCCAAATTGCTATTCTGTGATGTTTCTAAAACCCTAAAGCCCAAATTCCAGTGCCTTGTGGACCTCGGGCTATCCGGGTCGGACTTGGTGAATGTAATTGCTAAAAATACTAAAATTATGGTAATAGGTTTAGATACTCATATGAGACCTACCATTGATTGTCTTAGGAGAACTTTGGCCACTGACGAAAATATAGTTACGGCTATAAAGAGAAGTCCTCGGTTGCTTTCTTTTGGTGCCCGTCATATTATGGATACTAATGTATTGTTGTTGAAAAACTGTGGTATTTCTGATGCGAGAATTAAAAAATTTGTGCTTCAAAATCCTTCTCGTGTTACACAAAATCCTGATCGTGTTAAGTATTTCTTGCATAGAGTGGAGAAGGATTTTCGAGTCCCGCTTGGCTCCCCTAGTTTTCTTTATGCATTTCATGTTTTATCTGCGCAAAAAAAGTCTACATTGGATAGGAAGATTGGAATTTTCAAGAGTTTTGGATGGTCTGATGATGAAATACTCAAGTTATTCAGGAAGCTACCGCTTTGTATTGCTCTCTCAGAGGTTAGAATTCAGAAAGCATTGAATCTTTACATGAAGGAGCTCAGTTTTGAATCTTCTTACTTGGCTTCTCGTCCTGCATTTTTGGCCTATAGTCTGGAGAAAAGGGTGATACCTCGGATGCAAGTCTTGAAAATTTTGGACGAAAAGAAGCTTGAGAGGAGAAAGGTGAATCTCTATTATGTTCTGACCTTAACAGAGTCAAAGTTCATAGACTATTTTGTGCTGCCCTACAAGGATCAGATACCTGATCTGTATGAATCGCACAAAAAAACTGCGGCTCCTTAGTAGATTTGGTTTACTTTTGGCACTAAGGGTGCTGAGATCTTTCTAAAATTATCAGTTGTAGTCAATATTTTCTTTGCTTTTCTTTTTTCAGTTTGTATTCTAAAAAGTCACAGCCGGTGTTGCCAAAATTCATTCCTGGAATTGGTTCATAGTTTACTGAAAGACCTTCCTCATATATACAAGTTTCAACTGCTCTGAGCTATATGCAAATTCAACCTTGCCATTTGAAGCTTTTCGGATTCAATAGATCTTGATAACTGATTCCCTTTGGCAGTTACCACCAAGTTTGTTCCAGAAGATAAAATAAAATACTTTTTCCGCTTTGGCATTGGTTATATGATATAAGGGTCTGATTTTCTCTCTGATGGATGACAAAAGGATGTATGATTTCCCGTTGGGAAGTTCTTCTATCTCGTCTGAGTTTGATCATATAACATTTTGCACTAGTTGTTTACTAATCTATCCATTTTAAAGGAACTGGATTGCAGGTTAGTTTCTTAAGCCTTACATTTACCACTGATTAACATGTAAAGGACTTTTATTGTATCTTACTGAAACTTTAATGAACGGAGCTTGGCGCAATGGTAAAACTTGTCGCAGTATGACCATGAGTTATGGGTTTAAGTTGCGGAAACCGCCTCTTTCAAAAATGCAAGGAAAGGTTGTGTACATAAGACCCAATGTGGGTTGGTCCTCTTCCGGATCTTGCGTATGGCGGTAGCTTAGTGCATCGAGCTACCCTTTACCTTAGAGCTTTAGTCTGTCTTATCTATAATGTGAAGTTGACCATTCTTTTTCATGCCATACTTTCTAGTCCTTGAAATGATTTTTTGTATAATAGTAGTATCAGGACAAGCTTACACGAACTTACAATTTCTTTTTATACTAGAAGAAATTACCTAGCATTTTTGCTCTCTCATTCTTTCCTTTTTCTTTTTGTGTTTTTCTTGGTATCTATCTTATTTTAGTAATTGGAATTTGCAATTTCACTTCCTAAAGCAAAATGCACTTCTTTGGGTTTTCTGGTTTTGGTTTAAGGACATTGTTCAGGAAACCACCATATTGTTAATTTCTATCTGAGAATAAAGTTTGTAAAAGTGTAGGTTCATAGTATCCGCGGAGTAGGGATATATTACATACGAGGTGTTCAATTTTCTTCAGTTGACATTTGTAAACCTTGTGCTTCATGGTTTTGTTAATTTATCAAGCATTTGACTAAGATTAAAGTTATTGTATTCCCGTTTAAGACACAATGAGAGGCGCTATGCCTTTTTGCCTTTCTTTTTCTTCATTTCTCTCCATTGTTTTTCCTATTTGTTTAGCAAATGCAGCTAACATTGGCCCTCACTTAAAGCAGCAGCAAAAGATTCTATGCTATTCTTGTTTTCTTTCATCTGCAAGGTTACAACCCCACACATTTTTACCTCTTTAATAGTTGCTTTAGAAGCATGTGTTCTAAACTAATAAATGGACATATATGATTTATGTGGTATGAATCAATACATTAGAACCATGACATTTCTAAATTTTAGTCTTTTTTGTCCAACTCAACCAGATCAATGCCGCACAAGCTTGGTTAACGGTCAGAGACGTATAAAATTCATGTTTTGATCTAGTTCATGTGTCTGCTTTAAACTTCATAGAGTACGGGCATCAAGATGTTGAAACTGAACAAGCAGGTGTTTATTAGGTTATTCTACCTTAAAATTAACATGAACAGACGATTAATTTTGTAACAGGACCAATAACAATCCGTGTTAACTAGGAGTTATGGATTCCACTAATACCATAGTTGTTGGATGGAGGTATTTGAGGAAGAAAAATAGAGAGGAGATTGTACGGATTCCGTATCAGTTAGATACAAGTAAACGGAATGAAAACAAACCACTTGAAACCCAACAACTTGGCGAAGAAGAATGAAAGAAGCTAGGATAGATTGTTGAATACTAACGCAAACCGATATAAAAACATTTATCCTTTGCAGATTCAAGCAATGGACTAAGAATTAAAGAAAGAAATCATCCACAAGCAATAAAGAACCTCAAGTGAAATAAGAAGATACCTATTTGATTTTTCAAACTGATAGAGGTTAGAATGGTAAGCGCCCTCCACTTCCAACTAAGAGGTTGTGAGTTCGAGTCACCCCAAGAGCAAGGTGGGGAGTTCTTGGAGGGAAGGATGCCGAGGGTCATTTGGAAACAGCCTCTCTACCCCAAGGTAGGGGTAAGGTCTGCGTACACACTACCCTCCCCAGACCCCACTAGTGGGATTATACTGGGTTGTTGTTGTTGTTGTT
>AWOL01S0005002.1:61922-104820 GCA_000715115.1 Nicotiana otophora | reverse complement strand
TTGCTCTGATGGTAAGCACCCTCCACTTCCAACCAAGAGGTTGTGAGTTCGAGTCACCCCAAGAGCAAGGTGGGGAGTTCTTGGAGGGAAGGATGCCGAGGGTCATTTGGAAACAGCCTCTCTACCCCAAGGTAGGGGTAAGGTCTGCGTACACACTACCCTCCCCAGACCCCACTAGTGGGATTATACTGGGTTGTTGTTGTTGTTGTTATAGAGGTTAGAATGGTTACCACAAGGAGTTTGCTCTACTTCAATGACAACCATAGGTTTTCACCAAGAACAAGAAGGTTTATCACCAAGCTATAAGCTCTCAAATCATCAAGTATCCTTTCCTAAGCCAAGTACATCATATATATATAGAAAGAGAAAGTCTAGGGAAATAACTTTGTTTTTTAAATAAGAATAGTCTAGGAAAATAACTTAAGCAAGCCCATCTGGTATATACAGATGAAATGGGACTTAAAGTGAGCAACATAAAAGATCTGGCCAAGCTAGGCATGTCCGGTTGCACTACATATTTGTGTGGTCTCTCTTCAAGCTCAAATTTAGTCCAGTGAGTGTCCAACTACATACCCTGGTGCGTGTGGTTGACAGCAGGTTGTGTGCTCGCACTTCCTCCTGAAATTGCAAACTGACGTTCATTTCTCCAAGAAAAGGACCTTTGGTCAACACTAGGAACCTACAAAAACAACAACAACATGCTCAGTATTATCCCACACCGTGGGGTCTGGGGAAGGTAGTGTGTACGCAGATCTTACCCCTACCTTGTGAGGAAAGAGTGACTGTTTCCAATAGAACCTCGGCTCAAGAAAGCATGAGCAGCACATTAATGAAAAATATAGACAAGAAGGGACCTACAATGGCTTCCAATACCCTCGTCGACATGAGTCTTGGTATGAATGACTTAGCTGAATCCCTATCAGAGATAAACATGAAAATGATGCAATTAACTTAGTCAACGCCTCATAAACTAAATGAATAAGAAATAGGAAACATATTTTAGGTAAGAAGAGTGTGAATGCTTTGCCTTCAGATAACGAAATAGTAACCAAACTAAGCAACACATGTTTTGTTTTCAAACTGTGTGCTGCTAGTAGTAAACAAAAGAGGCACAGGTCTTCTGCATCCCAAAGAACATTTGCACTCGCTACGGAAACGGAATAGAATGAATTGCACTTTTAAGCACCAATTTTAATATCATAACTATGCATAGCACCAATTGTCATCCTTTCCTCACGCTATTTCCATCAGATACTATCTTTCATCACAAATGAACCTTATGATATTCCTTAGTCTCAAGTTTATCTGACCGTGCGAGAAACAATGGTCTAAAATATGCTTAGATTTAACCCTTCTACGACATGCCAAAGATATCAAGATAAATGGGCGATCAACGATCCCAAACATTTTTCTAAAAGAGCCTGTTTGAAAGCATTTTCACGAAGTAGATGCTTCACGTAATTCGGAAAGCAACATACAAATATCTACTTGAAAAGTAAACTTGAATTTATACAATCAGGCAATCCCAAAAGCAAGACAAGAGAATCTTCACTCTCAAAGTGAAGTTTCTTGACCTGATATATGATTAGAGAACAGAAAACTCATGAAAATTTCCATTATTAAATGAAGAGGTAAACCCCACCTCTGAAAGGACAAAAGAAAAACTCAAGATAGCCCAAACAGACAGAAAGATATCTTTACCACCAACAAACGCAACTTGCATGAGACAATCATGGTTTGTACATTACGAGTAAACTACCATAAATACCAGTACCCTTCATGGCGAAATTCAAAACTCTTATGACTACTGGCTTCCTCTCAGTGCCCTCAAAAGCATCTGTTTTCTGGTTTCAGAATCTCCAAAGATGCTCATAATGTCAGGCATCTAAAAATATGCTCATACTTTCAGGCATCGGTTTGACCAGGACATGATCGTAACCTTCACGGATCTCCGATTACTCAGCACTTTTAAGTACCAATGGCTTCAACAAAGAGTGCTCTTTGTTTCGAAATGCTTAATCAGATAATGGCAACACATCATCTAGTGTAAGAGTGACATTGTCCCGAGATAAAAAAACCATCAAAGACACAACAACAACAACAATAACAACATACCCAGTATATTCCCACATGGGGTATGTGGAGGGTAGTATATACGCAGTCCTTACCCCTACATCGTGAAGGTAGAGAGGCTGTTTCCGGAAGACCCTAGGCTCAAAAAGAAAAAACCACAAACAGAAAAAAAAAAAAAAAAAAAAAAAAAAAAAAAAAAAAAAAAAAAAAAAAAAAAAAAAAAAAAAAAAAAAAAAAAAAAAAAAAAAAAAAAAAAAAAAAAAAAAAAAAAAAAAAAAAAAAAAAAAAAAAAAAAAAAAAAAAAAAAAAAAAAAAAAAAAAAAAAAAAAAAAAAAAAAAAAAAAAAAAAAAAAAAAAAAAAAAAAAAAAAAAAAAAAAAAAAAAAAAAAAAAAAAAAAAAAAAAAAAAAAAAAAAAAAAAAAAAAAAAAAAAAAAAAAAAAAAAAAAAAAAAAAAAAAAAAAAAAAAAAAAAAAAAAAAAAAAAAAAAAAAAAAAAAAAAAAAAAAAAAAAAAAAAAAAAAAAAAAAAAAAAAAAAAAAAAAAAAAAAAAAAAAAAAAAAAAAAAAAAAAAAAAAAAAAAAAAAAAAAAAAAAAAAAAAAAAAAAAAAAAAAAAAAAAAAAAAAAAAAAAAAAAAAAAAAAAAAAAAAAAAAAAAAAAAAAAAAAAAAAAAAAAAAAAAAAAAAAAAAAAAAAAAAAAAAAAAAAAAAAAAAAAAAAAAAAAAAAAAAAAAAAAAAAAAAAAAAAAAAAAAAAAAAAAAAAAAAAAAAAAAAAAAAAAAAAAAAAAAAAAAAAAAAAAAAAAAAAAAAAAAAAAAAAAAAAAAAAAAAAAAAAAAAAAAAAAAAAAAAAAAAAAAAAAAAAAAAAAAAAAAAAAAAAAAAAAAAAAAAAAAAAAAAAAAAAAAAAAAAAAAAAAAAAAAAAAAAAAAAAAAAAAAAAAAAAAAAAAAAAAAAAAAAAAAAAAAAAAAAAAAAAAAAAAAAAAAAAAAAAAAAAAAAAAAAAAAAAAAAAAAAAAAAAAAAAAAAAAAAAAAAAAAAAAAAAAAAAAAAAAAAAAAAAAAAAACAAATTTAATAAGTCTAGATAACAGCCAAAAGAAAGTTGCTTACCTATTTAGAAACTGATAATATCTATTCATTGGACGCTTTTCATGTATGATCCATATAAAAGGGGTAGTTTATCCTTGTAAGGCAACACTACTTCTTTCATAAACTTCGATGGGGTCATGCAAGCAGCAGAGTAAAACCCAAGACCTCCGTTGAGACGCTTGCCATGTAAAATTTTCAGGACCTTATATCTAGGAATCACTCTCTTCTCCAAACTATACATTAACAGCTTAGGACGAGATGCTAAATACTCTGACGTGCAGCCAACTTCCTTCATGAGAAAAGTTAATTGTTTACAGATTTTAGCCTCCGATAAGCAGAAACAAAAAGGTAGTTTTCTCGCCATCGTACTGATATGCGCATCAGACCAACCAAAACTCCTATAAACGTCAACCTTCTCTGCCAGAGTTGACTGACTAAAGGAACTAACGGCACTAATTCCATGGAGAAACATAGCCGATTCACGAGGGATTCCAAAGTCCGTTTCTACTCTATGAAAAATATCCTCAAGCCATTCAGTTTTCCGCATCATAATTCTTGGGTGGTGCAATATAAACTTCCTAAGTTTCAAATCCGAAAACCCAATATTTTGCAGCAACAATACATTAGGTGCCATTATCTTGGGAGCATTACAACCAAGTAACCAAGAAGCTTTTTTTATAGCCTTAACAACATCTTCATCACTACCCAATAAAGTTCTAAGGTAATTAAGTGAAGGTCTAAGAAAAGTATCTACACCTCTATCAAAAATATGAATATTTGCATTTGCAAACTTAACCAAGTCAGATCCAGAAAAACCAATTTCTTGTAAAATCTCGAGTTTTGGTTTTAGGGTTTTGTCTACATTAGAGAACAGTACTTTAGGGGACTTGGAGACAATGTTTTTGATTTGGGTATTATCAAAACCACTTATTTTAAAGAAATTGATAACCAATTCTGGGTTTTTTGAGGGTTTCAAGCGGGTTACCTTGATGCTTGTAGTGACTGCTTCTTCTCTTGAAAACCCGAGAGAATTAACAAGAAAGTCCACTAAGAAATGGGTTGGTGTAGTAGTAGTATTAGCATGGAGAAATCTGAAGGTGTAGATGGAGAAAATGTGTAGATTCTTGACTCCATGGACATGAATCCCAGTTATTCGAGCTAACATAGTTTTTAAAAATAATAATAACTGAAGCAGCATAGCTTATGTTGGAAAACAGAATCAAGTCAGAGTATGTAAAGCTGTCACGCCCTAATCTCAACCCATCGTCAATGGTGCCAACATTTTCAATTTCATATCTTCTCTATATTATTAAAAGAAGGAAAAAATCTTATCCTTAGGCCAACTTTCAGCCTAGAAAAAAATTACATGTCATAAAAATAATTAATACGAAAATTTCTATCAAATAATAAAATAAAATATTTTATAATAAAAAATAAAAATTTTAAAAAAATTATCCATTCAAATTGGAGAGTAGTTTTAAGTTGGAGTTTTTAAATTATTTTAAAATAAAAATACTAAAATTACAACAAAAAAAACTGGCAATTTAAAAATTCTTTGTTTTTTTAATAATTTTTGTTTTTCTCTTTTAAAAATAAAAAATTTATTTATTCAAAAATTACTATTGATAATAATAGAATAAATTATAAAATAAAAAAATATGTATCTTTTATTATATTATAAAATGAAAGTAGCATACAAAAATTTAAATAAAGCAATATGCTAATAAATATTGGATAATATAATAAAGAAAAATTCAGAACAAAAAAGTTATTCGATGCATATATAAGTCTCATTAATTTAATAGAGATTTTATTCATTAAAATTCAGATATTATTGAGAACAATAGGATAAAATTTAAAATAAAAATATATTTCAAAAGTAATAAAATATATATCTTCTATTATATTACGAGAAAGTAGTAGACAAAAATATTAATGAAAGTAATATGCTAATAAAAAATTTCTATTAACAATGCAATTATATTTAATATTGGATAATATAATAAAAAATACATAACAAAAAGTTATTCGATGACTATATAAGTCCTTTTTATTTGATAGAGATTTTATTCATTAAAATTCACATAATATTATTGACAACGACAAAATAAAATTTAAAATAAAAAATATTTCGAGATTAATAAAATATATATATCTTCTCTTATATTACAAAAAGAAAGTGAGCAAACAAAAATATTAAACAAAGTAATATGCTAAAACAAATTCTATTAACAATGTAAAAATACTAAATATTGGATAATAAAATAAAAAAAAATATAGAACAAAAAAACTTATTCAATGACTATATAAGTCACGATAACAATTTAATTTAATTAAAAATTTTTTAATATTGATCGTGCATCGCGCGGGTACGACTACTAGTTATACTAAAACAGGTCTAAATAAGTGAAAATCTTATAAAAATCGAATAAAAATGTCATAATTAAATACATAAGTTCCCAAACCCCGGGTGTCACTGAGTACATGAGCATCTATACAAATACATAGTCTGATACACTGTATAAAAAAGTAGAACTGAATAAGTAAAACTAGGGGACAAGGGAGTAGAGTCAGGATCTGCGGACGCCAAGGCAGTTATCTCGATAATCTCCGAACGGCTGAAAACTCTGAGAATCAGCAACCACCGTGTTCGAAAATACCTGGATTTGTACACGAAATGCAGGGTGTAGCGTGAGTACAATCAACTCCGCAAGTAACAAGTCTAACTTTTGGGCTGAAAGTAGTGACGAGCTTCACAGGTATAGTTCAATTACAGAAAATATAGTACAGAAATGTAGACATGCTTTCAAGTTCAACAGTTAAAGCTTAAACATGTAAAATATGTCAAGTGTACTAAAAGAGAGAAATGATACATCTCGATATCTACATGACAGTTATGTAGGCCAACTGTAATGCGAAACAGTGATGAAATCATATGCATACTCTCAGAGTATCAATCGCTCAGTCCTCCCATTCACTCCATCCTCACAGTCACTTCATCGTCACAGTCACTCAATCCTCCCAATCGTTCGGCACTCGCACTCGCACTCGCACGCGCACTCAGTAGGTACATGCGCTCAATGTGGGTGTGCAGACTCCGAAGGGGCAGATCCAGCCCAAGCGCTATAATAAGCCAATCATGGCACGAATCAATAAAACATGATGCGGCGTGCAACCAATCCCATGAATATCCTCACAATCAGGCCCTCAGCCTCACTCAGTCATCAATTTGTTCAGTCTCTCGGGCTCACAAAAATCATGATAATCACCCTAAATAATGATGATATGATGTATCAATAAATGGCAACAGAAGCTGAGATATTATATGTAAATAATAGTTGTGACTGAGTACATAATTGTAACTTAAGCAATTAATTCAACATGCAATACGATATTTGTGGGTCCCAACAGTACCAACATATTTCTAATATGACTTGCATCTCAATTTCTCTAACACATGGAGAATATACGAATAGCGATAAGATTATTCAACTATACAATTCCATGGAATTAACCAAGTCACAATTCCTACGGTGCACGTCCACAAGCCCGTCACCCATCATTTGCGTCACCTCAACACCAATCACATAGCATGTACTTCGAGTTTTCATACCCTCAAAACCCAGTTTAGAAGTGTTACTTACATCAAACCGTGTAAATCTCTAGCCACAAACAATTCGATACAATCAACTACAGCTATATGAATTAATTCCATATAAAAATGCTAAGCTCTTAATCAAAAACCAAAATGTCAACTCAAAAGTCAATCCCTTGGCCCACGTTTCGGAATCCGATGAAAGTTATAAATTCGGACACCTATTCAACCACGAGTCCAACCATATCAAAGCTACTAGAATCCGATACCAAAATCTCGCTCAAATTCCCAAAATTCGGCCTAAGAAGTTTTCTCCATTTTTCGCAAATTTTCAACCCAAATCACTAATTAAATGATGAAATCAAAGATATAATCATGGAATTTAACCAAAACTAAGTAAGAATCACTTACCCCAATCACTCCATTGAAAATCTCTCCAAGAAACGCCTTCAACCGAGGTCCCAAAATTAAATTGTGAAATAACCTCAAACCCTCATTTTTGGGACTTTAAATTCTGCCCAGTTATCCTTTAATCGCGACCGCGAAGCACAAACTCAGCTGCCCTATAATTAACCCTACGCGAACGCGGAAAATCCCCACGCGTATGCGAATCACTGATTCCTTAGACCTACGCGATCGCGTCCCCCTTCACGCGATCGTGATGAACAAACGCGTGACCTCAGTTGCTGCCTCATTTCCTCTTCGAGAACACGGCCTAACCCACGTGTTCGTGATTCACTGCTGATTGCAGCCCTTAACTCACGAACGCGTAGAGTAAATACCCAGCTGCCCCAAAATAAGCCTTCGTGATCGCGGACCGCCCCACACGATCACATAGAATGAAACCTGACTTGGACACCAACAACCTTCATCAGTCTTCCACGTCCCAATTTCACTCCATTAACCATTTGAAATCCACCCTGAGCCCTCCGGGACCTCAACCAAACATACCAACAAGTCCTAAAACATCATACGAACTCGCTCGAAGCGTCAAATCACATCAAACAACGCTAAAATCATGAATCTCGTATCGATTCATGCTTAATGAACTTATGAACTTCCAACTTCTACATTCGACGCCGAAACATATCAAATCAAGTCCGATTGACCTCAAATTTTGCATATAAGTCATAAATGACACAACGGACCTACTCCAACTCCCAGAACAAAAATTCGAGCCCGATAACTACAATATCAACTCTCAGTCAAACTTCTCAATTTTCAAAACTTCTAATTTTCCAACTTTCTCCACTCAAGCCTAAAATCAACTACGGACCTCCAAAATCGCTATACGGACACACTCCTAAGTCCAAAATCACCCAATGGAGCTATCAGAACCGTCAAAACTCCATGTCGGGGTCGTTTACACATAAGTCAACATGTCAACCTTTTCAACTTAAGCTTCCAATCTTGAGACTAAGTGTCTCAACTCATTCCGAAACATCCCCAAAATCGAACCAACTACCCCGGCAAGTCACATAATGAAAAATGAGCATAAAATAAGCAGTAAATGGAGGAACGAGGCTGCAACACTCAAAATGACTGGTCGGGTCGTTATAAAAGCTCGATTCGAGACTAGGTATATACCAGCTTGTTTGGATGGTTATTACGTATCGTATTGTATCGTATCATATTATTACTTCAATTTTATAAATTTTTTTCTTTTGTTGTTATTTAAATTTTACTGTATCGTATGATTATATTTCATTCTATATAACGATCAATTTGGTGTGATCGGCTAGTTACCTTATTTTTTCCTCTCATTTTGCCCTTCTTGTTATTAAATAATTATATTTTATCTTTTACTTTTTATATAATAATTTTATATCGCACCCTACTTCTATCTGTAATATTGCAACTTTCTATCTGTAATATTGCACGTGTATTTTTCATAGTGCTGGTGTATGACATTATGAAATGACGACAAACTATACGATCTATCCAAAGTATTCATCAAAACAATAAAGTAAAATATAATATGATACGATATATTATAAAACGATATGTAACAACCATCCAAACAAGTTGTGTACACGTGTTATTTAAATATTTCATAAATTTCAACTATATTTTGAATAGGGTTGAAAAAATTACATGTTTTATTTTTTACTCCTATTACTAATGAGGTTTAAGTAATTATCAGAACTTTCTTATCTCTCACCATGAGGTAAGATGGAAATTGATTCTATTTTTTGGCATCCAACTTCATTTTTTTTTCTTTTGAATAAAGAGATTTTAATTTAGTTAAATATAGTGCTTAAATTGAACTTTAACTAAACACAATTCATAAATTAAAATCAAAACACTTAAGTATTGCTAATGCACACACTTTTTTCTTTATAATCGGAATCAAACAACCTCTTAACAGTTGAGTGGAGCCAAAGGTGTCATAAACTAAAACCGATGTGTCACATCTTAGTACTAGCATTGTAAAACATGGCGCTCAAACATTTTGCTATTTCTAACCCTTTTCAATTTTAGAAGAGACAAGCTTTATTATACTTGTTTTGAAAGAAAAAATAAAAAGGAAACTTTGAACCTTCTCAAACAATGCTTGTTCGAATATCTAAATTTCGACATATTGGCAAGAACGCCTACCTCTTCAGATCAGTGGGATTTTCTACAGATGAAGCAATTTTTACCACCACCAAGGTAACCCCTCTTGAAATCTTCGAAAATTTCTAATTTTTTTGCAGAAAAAATTGTTTAAGCAATACCCATTTCAATAAATTTATGTATCTGGATATATTTCCCCCCCCCCCTCTTTTGCTGCTATTCTCTGGACAGTAGTCCTGAAACCATGATTTTACATATCAAAGTGTTATCTTAGCCGCCTAGATTTTTTTACTTATACTTTATATTAAAATATTAATTTTTTTTTAGACAAGTGTTTTGTGGTGATGGAAAATGTGTTTATAGCTAGAGAGAAATGTGCTCAAACGCTTTTTTCTTATGATACCAAAAGAATCAAACTTAGTATACTTTTTTCGCCAAAAGAGTGCTGAAAATATAGAGTGAGAAGGAGTTGAACAAGAAAAAGAAGCTCTATGTGTTGCAGAATCATAGTTTATACAGGAATTCCCCTGCCTTTCAAGGATAATGCACCTATTTGTATGAATAATCCAAGAAAAGAGTGAATAAATTTTGTGTTAGTGACTTCCTTCGCTTTGTGCAGTTCACCACATTTTTGTTTCGTTGACGAACGCGCCTGTTTATTCATAGTGATTGGAGCAATTGCTTTAAAGCTAGAGTCTTTGCTTTGGCAGGATCCCTTTTGACTGGTTAAGAAACTGAGAGGATGTAGTATAGTATGTTTTTTGGTGCTAAAACAAATGAGGCGATTTACCAAACAAGTAGTTATAAGAATAAATTTGAGCAAATTAACTTACCATTCACTTAAAAAGAATCTGCAGAATTATGTAGATCTCACATGATATAGAAGCACTAGGTCCCAAAGCTACTTGTTACAGTAATCCTTTCAAAATGGAGAACATATGAGGGGCATCAAATATATTGTTATTTTCCTAGCTAGTAGCCATTTTACCAAGTTTAGTTTTACCTTTGAGTGAAAGAAGACCTTTCTAACCCATCTTGATTAGGGTACTTGGCGTACCAAATATGATGTTTAGTCATCTCCATTTGCTGCTTTCCCTTTTGACAAATCACATATTATTTGTAGTTCACGAGACCTTTCTGGTAGTGAAGTTTGAGTACTCCCCTGTAATATGGTTCCAGGAGATACAAGTTTGTGCTCTACAAGTAAAAATGAAGTTGGAATGCATAACATCTTGTTTCATGGTCTAAATCTGCATGTTTATTTTTATTATTATCATCGTTATTGTTATCATTATCATTGTCATTATCATTTGTCAATGCAATGTTGTAATCTGATGAAACTATTCTTGCTTAAGTGTCTAAGTTAAAATCATTTTATGGATGGAATCAAATTTGGTGCTCAACACCCTTTGCGTCTGCTCCTTCTCAGAACCCTTTCTTGTCAGACTACCTCATCAAATCACTGGGATTCTCCAGAGATGAAGCAAATTCTGCAACTGCCAAATTAAGTAGCGTGAAACCCCCTAAGAATCCTGATTTGGTAATCAAATTCTTTGAAGAGATTGGTTTGGGAAGGACAGAGATCAAGAAGTTAGTTTCTATTACCCCACAGCTGCTTTTTTCTGATTTAAACAGAACTCTTAAACCAAAATTGCAGTGGCTACTAGAATTTGGGTTGTCCGGATCTGACCTAGTCAATCTCTTCAGATGGGACGCACGAGCTCTGTTTCGAGGAGTAGATTCTCATTTCAGGCCTAATTTGGAGTATCTTAGGAAACTGTTTAGTAGTGAAGAATGTTTGGTTAAAGCTATAAAGAAATCACCTTGGTTACTTGCTCCAAATGGTCCAAAACAAATCAATCCGAAAATATTGTTGTTGCAAAAGTTTGGTTTTTCAAAATCCAAAATCGAGAAGCTTTTAGTTCAGAAACCACTGGTAGTTTTGCAAAAAACTGGGTGGCTGGAAGAGAAATTGCACAGAGTTGAAAAGGATCTACAGATTTCTCCTAAATCTGGAATGTTTTTCTATGGAGTTATTGCACTTGTTTCAGTTAGTAAGTCAACAGTGAAAAAGAAAACGGGAATTTTCAGGAGCTGTGGATGGTGTGATCTGGATATAATGACTGTGTTCAGAAAGCAACCTCTCTGTTTGGTTATGTCGGAAGCTAAAATTCAGCGAGCATTGGACTTTTTCATGAGGGAACTCGGATACAAACCGGAACACTTGGTTTGTAATCCTGCTGTTCTAATGCTTAGCTTGGACAAGAGAGTGATTCCTAGAAATGTTGTACTGAAAGTTTTAGAGGAGAAGAAGCTGAATCAGAAAGTATCTTTTTTGAAAGCTTTGCGTATATCTGAACGTATGTTTCGTTCAATGTTCGTGCTTCCTTACAAGGATGAGGTACCCAATCTATATGAGTCATATATGACTTGCGTCAGACGATAGATACACAACGCTCAAATAAGGTGTGATTTTCATCTTTATGATTCATATTCATGCCTTTCTGTTTTCCTGTTTTCTATTGAATTCCGTTCTTTCAGGTTGTCGTCAGACACTAATCTGCTGGATTCTAATTTAATGAAATGGGCTTTATATAATAATGAAAAAAAACTGTAATGGGGAATTGGCTAATAATATATATTGATATAAACTCTTGTTCCCAGTTCAAACTGTTTGGATTTGGGTGGAAGAATGAAAAAAGTGTTTTATGTCAATAATGCTTTGGGTAGTTAGCAATATGCAGAAAAGAGGCTACAGTCTGTGCAATAGGTGTTACCTTTCTGAAGAAAGCAGGAATCAGTGAATCATTTCCTCCTTCATTGCAGAGTATCTAGGCAATGCTGGGATCTATTTTTCAGCATCTGTGGTATTTCTTGGGTGATGCCTCGATATGTCAGGAGTTTATTACAAGCTTGGCAATCTCAAAGAGTACCTAGAAGGCTGAAACAGATGTGGAGAACCATTCCGTTGTGCATTTTATGGACCTTATAGCTGGAAAGGGACAATGCTTGCTTTGAAGGACATAGGAATTTAAGAATATGTCTCCATAATCTGTATTTTTGGTGTAAATGTAGTCAGATTAGGAAATCTGAATCAATATATGGACTTTCTGAAGGTGTTAGGAGGGGGAGGATAGCTTGCTGATGTTGTCATTTGGGATGTTTTTTGTACCATTTTGTATCATCTTGGTACCTTATAAAGAATCTTTTACCTTATCAAAAAAAAAATTTGGTGTCACTGACTGCAGTCAAGTATTTAAGTGGGAACAGGATAGAGGGGCGGACTCAACCCCCTCGAGTTTCAACCTTGTGAGCAGAATTGGAGTAGTCCAGCTAGCTTACAGGGGATTTCTCGATTATCAGAAAAAAATTCTCATGCTCCCTAGACTATATATATGATGATTTTGGTTTGGGAAAGGAGACTTTGATGATCTGAGAGCTTATCGCTTGGGGATAAACCTTCTTACTCTTGATGAACACCAAATGCTGCCATTGGAGTAGAGCAAACTCCTTGCAGTAACCATTCTAACCTGTATTAGTTTGATAAATATAATAGTAGGTTTCTTCTTATTTCACTCGAGCCGAGGGTCTTTCGGAAACATCCTCTCTGTCCTCCCGGGTAGAGGTAAGGTGTGCGTACACATTACCCTCCCCAGACCCCACTTGTGGGATGAGGCGGTGAATATGGTTCTTCAGGTCGTATTTGACGGCCCAAAAAATTTTAGGCGATCCGTGTCACGGGGGCCCGGCCCACTTGGAAGGTATAGCATATGAAAATATGGGAATAAGGTGGAATTCTAGTTTTTTGTTTGTAAAACGCAAAAAATGAGGAACGGTCATGACAAGGCAGTGACTATGGTTCCTTAGGTCGTATTTCATGGCTTGGAAATTTTTTTGGCTATTCGGGTCCAGGGGGCCATGCCCACGCGGAAGGCGTGGGCTATAGCACACGAACATATGGGAATAGGGTGGAATTCTAGGTTTTTGGCCGTAAAACGCAAAACAAACAAGGAACGGTCATGGCGAGGTGGTGACTATGGTTCTTTAGGTCGTATTTGATGGCCCGAAAAAATTTTAGGCTATTCGAGTCCGGAGGCCTGACCCACCCGGACGACGTGGGCTTTAACACACGAAAATATGGGAATCGGGCGGAATTCTAGTTTTTTGGCCGCAAAACGCAAATAAACGAGGAACGGTCATGGTAGGGTGGTGACTATGGTTAGTTAGGTAGTATTTGATGGCCCATAAATATTTTAGGTTATCCGGGTCTGGGCGGCACGAGCCCACGGTGGAAGATGTGGGCTATAGCATACGAAAATAAGAAAATCGGGCGAAATTCTAGTTTCTTGGTCGTAAAACGCAAAACAATGTGGAACGGTCATGGTGGGGTGGTGACTATGGTTACTCAGGTCGTATTTGATGGCCCAGAAAAATTTAAGGCGATCCGAGTCTGGAGGGGCCCGACCCACTCGGAAGGCGGCACACAAAAATATGGGAATCGGGCAGAATTCTAGTTTTTTGGCCGTAAAAGGCAAAAAAATGAGGAATGGTCATGGAAAGGCGGTGACTATGGTTATTTAGGTCATATTTGATGGCCCTAAAAAACTTTAGGCGATCCGAGTCCGGACGGCCTGGACCCACTCGGATCGCATGGGCTAGCACACGAAAATATGGGAATCGGGTGAAATTCTAGTTTTTTGGCCGTAAAACGCCAAAACAATGAGGAACGGACATGGCGAGGTGGTGACTATGGTTCTTTAGGTCGTATTTGATGGCCCGAAAATTTTTTAGGCGATCCGAGTCCGGGGGGCCTAGCCCGCTCGGAAGTCGTGGGCATAGCACACGAAAATATGGGAATCGGACGGAATTCTAGTTTTTTGGCCATAAAACGCAAAAAACAAAAAAGAGGAACGATCATGACGGGGCGGTGACTATGGTTCCTTAGATTGTATTTAATAGCCCGGAAAAATTTAAAGCGATCTGGATCAGGGGGCCCGGGCCCACTCGGAAGACATGTGCTATAGCACACAAAAATATTGGAATCGGGCGGAATTCAAGTTTTTTGGCAGTAAAAGGCAAAAAAATGAGGAATGGTCATGGAAAGGCGGTGACTATGGTTATTTAGGTCATATTTGATGGCCCTAAAAAACTTTAGGCGATCCGAGTCCGGACGGCCTGGACCCACTCGGATCGCATGGGCTAGCACACGAAAATATGGGAATCGGGTGAAATTCTAGTTTTTTGGCCGTAAAACGCCAAAACAATGAGGAACGGACATGGCGAGGTGGTGACTATGGTTCTTTAGGTCGTATTTGATGGCCCGAAAATTTTTTAGGCGATCCGAGTCCGGGGGGCCTAGCCCGCTCGGAAGTCGTGGGCATAGCACACGAAAATATGGGAATCGGACGGAATTCTAGTTTTTTGGCCATAAAACGCAAAAAACAAAAAAGAGGAACGATCATGACGGGGCGGTGACTATGGTTCCTTAGATTGTATTTAATAGCCCGGAAAAATTTAAAGCGATCTGGATCAGGGGGCCCGGGCCCACTCGGAAGACGTGTGCTATAGCACACAAAAATATTGGAATCGGGCGGAATTCAAGTTTTTTGGCAGTAAAAGGCAAAAAAATGAGGAATGGTCATGGAAAGGCGGTGACTATGGTTTTTTAGGTCATATTTGATGGCCCAAAAAGTTTTTAGGCAATCCTAGTCCGGGCGGCCCGGACCCACTCGGAAGGCATGGGCTATAGCACACGAAAATATGGGAATCGGGCGGAATTCTAGTTCCTTGGCCGTAACACGCAAAACAACGAGGAACGGCCATGGTGGGGCGGTGACTATGGTTCCTTAGGTCGAATTTGATGGCCCGAAAAAAGTTTAGGTGATCGGGGTCAGGGGGCCCGGGCCCACTCGGAAGGTCTGGGCCATAACATACGAAAATATGGGAATCAGGCTGTATTCTAGTTATTTGGCCGTAAAACGCAAAAACAATGAGGAACGGTCATGGTGAGGCGGTGACTATGATTATTTAGGTCGTATTCGACGGCACGAAAAAATTTTAGGCGATCCAAGTCCGGGGGCCCAGCCCACTATAGTACTTGCCTCAATTTTGGCAAGTACCAATCCCCAAATCGGGTGCCACTGCCTTCAACCTTTGAGATTTAAATATTATTTTGTCTATATGCACTCACTAACAGGCTATATGGTCCGATTCAGGGAGATTTTTGACCATCTGTGCTTTCCTTTTGAACTAGGGTTTACCGAATTTTCTCCCTAAACTGATTCTAACTAAAGAACCACTGTTATTCTCTCATACTCTCACTCGCTCGATACTATTCTGAATCTATTTCTCTTGGCCGGCTGAAAGTCAAGGCCATCAGAATTCTCTCTAACAACCTCCCTGGTGCGAGCACTGCTCGGGGTCCATTTGAGGCTCTTGTGAACTCTGACGCACTAGGATTTGGGTCTTTTGGTTGTTATCTTTGCTGGTGATATTCGAGCTGTTTCTGACACCTAGCCGTTCTCTCATTTTGTTTGTTGAATTTGCAACTGGTTAGTGCTTTTGACTCTAGCAATCCTATTCCCTTTTTCTACTTATGTTCATGTTCTGTATACTAATACTATTTGAACTTCTGTGAGCCAACATGATTTGGATATTGTGCTACCTTTGTATGCAATTCTATTCGTCTTAATATTATTATGCAATTCTAGTGTTCTCTAGCATCAAAATCTGTTTAAGTCTTAAATTTTCAGAATATGTTCACTATGCGTGGCTAACTGGTTTGATCCCTGACCTCCTTGGGTTCATTATGTTTATGTTAAACTTGATTGCTGTATTTGTTGCCTGTTATGAGTTGATCTTCATGCCCTGCTTTGTATTTTTTTTTTTGGTACTAAACCTTCTTAGGGAAATTGATGTTTTAATAATTCATGTATAACTTGCTAATCTTCTTAGAGTTAATTCATGACCATGCCTAACTTAAACTCTCATGCTTAATTCCATTGCTATAAGAACTCTTGTTTGACAGATTTTTGCAATTAAACTTTACTTATTCTGAAAGTCTATCTCTGTGATGCTATCACTTTGAATCTGTTCGTTACTACTCATTCTATGTGTTTGCTAAAGCCCTTTGTATGTGCTCATGTGTTCTTCTACCTATTAGAAATCACCTTTAGTATGGTTACTTAGAAATCTTTCTACTAAGAATCCACTGGTATGTATCCTTGCTCGGACTCTATGTCACCTGAATGACTGGTCAAACTTATGTTCCTACTGTTTGTTAATGGGTAAGAGAGATAATTGTCTCCAAGTTTGGGCCTAGTTTGTTGGGCCATGCTATTGTTGTACTTGAACAGTGAATTCAACCGTGCTTTAATCATCCCAAAGTACTGGAATTTAGGCCTGATGGTTTATACGAAGATTGGGGCTGGTGAAAGCCCAGAACCATCACTCGGTTATTTTGTATTTGTGTTGGGCTTGTAATTGTTCTATTGGGTACGTAATTATTCTACTTGTGCTTGTAATTATTCTATATGGGTCTGTAATAATTCGTAAGAACAAAACAGATGGGAAAATTAGTAAAACGAGAGATAGAGTACTTCAATTCTCACATAAATGGGTAAAAAACATGCCTATTGGATTTATGTGGTCTATTTGCTATTACATGCCTTAGTTTTATGTGTTGAAAGCCTGCCTGTAGGAGTCACATGCGCACACATCACTTAACTTGCCAACGCATGCTATTTCCAGTATTTGCCGAATCTATTTCTTCTATTGTGCTTTCTTATATAGCATGTCTATAGGGCGTAGCAATGCAATATTCTACTTATTTAGGTGCCACGATTATAGGACTTCGAATGACTAGTTTATCAATTGCCTCAATTATCATTGTACTACTCATCTAGATACCATACCTATAGGTTTAATAATCAATTAGCTGCCCATATCGTTTGTATTGCCTCATTTAGATAGCATGCCTATAGGGATAAAACTATATAAAGTCAATTGCCAACTATAGATATCATGCTCCTAGGACATTATCACCTGTGTAAGAAACTCGTTTATAAAATCAGCGCTGATAATTCATGATTCTGGGGTCTTTCCCTTCCTTTTGCTCAAACAATCTAGAAATAATGCCTATACATTTGTAACCTGCAAATCCGTTGCCTGCGTATTGCTAAAATCAGAATCACTTAGAAACCATATTTGTAGGACTTATAATAATTTAATCTGTACGTTAGCCTAAAATGCAGCATTGCATGTTTGATATTGGAATCATATAGAGACCATGCATATAGAACCAAAAGATTCGGAGTCTCAAGTTCGAAACGTTCTATTGCTTAATTTGAAAATCAGTCGGTGTGCTTCTCCGTTTATGTGTGGAGGCTAACATGAGCCACTCTCTGCTATTATATGCAGTCCTCTTTATTCTTGAATGCGCGATTAGTTTTATCGTTTTTGAGCAGCCTAAGTAAGTCTAGAACCACCCAAATAGAGGTCCAAAGCCTCCTAGACCATAGGCATGGGACGGGTAGTGCACGCATAAGCCGAGACTTAGAATTGAATTAGAATGCTTTAGGTAAACAACTTCACCATAGTTTTCACAATCCAAAATCCATTAAAGGCCGTGATAGCATCGGACACCGCTGTCATGCAAGCCCAAAAATAAGTACTTAATTTGGTTCTTATTTTAATATTTTTGAAATCATATTTCCTTCAATTAAATGGTAAAAGATGAAATTTACAGAGAAAATAATAATATTTTTAAAATTTTCAATACAGGACAACCCAAATCACCCCAAAATTCGGTGTCACAAGTGCATGAGCCTCAACTAGGAATGTAAAATAAAATACAACATCTGTCCGGAATACAAATTCGGACAGGAGAAATATAACTACTCTGAAGGAGACACTGCTAGCTGTGGACTCGTACTGTGGAATGCAGCTCACCTAAGTCCCCGCAATAACCGTGCCTCTGCGCCCACAAGGCCACTAGATATATATGCACCTGCACAAAAATGTGCAGCAAGTGTAGTATGAGTACGTAAATCAACGCGTACCCAGTAAGTATCCCGTCTAACCTCGAAGAAATAGTGATGAGGGGTCGGCTTCGACACTTACTATGGGCTATAAATAAAATATCAATGATATAATTAGGCATGGATTACATAAAACGGTTGTAAGCTCAATATCATGAAATAAGTAAGCAATTCTTTTGTTCGTAAGAAATTTACAAATTTAGTTTCGTCATTTAACATTTTTGGACCTCGGGTCAATGAAAGCAATATCAATTAATTCGAAAGATATATCATGCACAAATCATGTTGAGATCGCACGGCCCGCTCCAACTCTCCAAATTGTGCAATGCCGAGGGTCGAACGGCGCGAACCATAGATGCATCTATTTAACCTGCCGAGGCGTTCAGCCCGCTCCACAAAAGAGAAAATACAATTTAAAACAACCATATTCAATATTTATTAAGGCAACTATTCAAGAAATACAAATTCTCATTTACAGTCAAGAAGAATGGAGTTTAACCTTTTAAAGTTCCTTTACCAAGTTTCGATATGATTTAAGCAATTTAAATTAACAAGTAGGATGCAAGCATCGCAATTATAACATGATCTCGGTTCAAGACTACCCAGACATACAACGCACGGACTTTCGTCACCTCGTGCGTATGTAGCCCCCACAAATAGAAGCACATATTAAATTATTTCACCTATGGGGTCACTTCCCACTTACAAGGTTAGAAAGGAGACTTACCTCGCTTCGAAGTCCCATAACCGGCTCCAAAGCCTTTCCAACAACTCAAACCGATGCCCATCACTCCAAAATTAGTCAATAAATGTGCAAATCCATAAATGTATTCTCTAATACTCATTATAATTCAATTCACAATAATTTCCAACTCCGCTCGAAAAGTCGATAAAAATCACCCTCGGGCCCACGTGCCCGGATTCCCAGAATTTGCAAAGATAACTATGACCCATGATCTCACGAACTCAAATATATAATTTATTTCCAATTCCCTACCCAAATTCGTGGTCAAAATTCAAAAATACCCATTTCTAGGTTTTTTACCAAAATTTCAAATTTCTACAAATTTTCATGCCTAAATCCATGTATAAACCATGTATTTAACTCACAATATGTGGGAATTACTTACCTCGTGTTTCTTGGTGAAAATCCCCCTTTGAAGCTCTCCAAAAATCGCCCAAACCAAGAGAAAATAAAAGAAAATTGGCCAAATCCCGTTCTTAAAGAACCCTTCTGCCCAGCGACTTACTCGCACCTACGGTCACTTGGCCGCTTCTGCGGTTCCGCAGGTGCGGCAAATATTCCGCTTCTGCGGAGATGCCCCCAGCTTCCCGCTTCCGCTCCTGTGCCTTTTCTTTTGCATCTGTGCCTTCGCAGGTGCGGACATTCCCTCGCACCTGTGCTCCTGTCCAGCATCGCTCTTGCGACCCTCATGGGCGCTTTTGCGGCTCCGCACCTGCGACCCTAACCTCGCAGGTGCGGTTACACTAAGAGACAGCAGCCTCAGCATTTCTTCCAAGTCCAAACTCGATCCGTTAACCATATGGAATCCACCCGAGGCCCTCGGGACCCCAACCAAATATACCAACACGTCCCAAAACACATTAGGAACTTAGTCGAGCCTTTAAATCATATCAAACAACGCTAAAAACACGAATCACCCTCCAATTGTAACTTAATGAACTTTGAAACTTCAAACTTCTACCTTCGATGCCGAAACCTATAAAATTATGTCCTATTGACCTCAAATTTTGCACACAAGTCATAATTAATATTACGGACCTACTCCAACTCCCGAAATTGGATTCCGATCCCGATATCAAAAAGTCTACTCCCGGTCAAACTTTTCAAAAACCTTCAAATTTTTATTTTTCGCCCAATGACCCCGAAATGACCTACGACCTCCAAATCCACTTCCGTACGCACTCTTGAGTCCAGAATCACCACACGGATCTATTCCCAGGCTCGGAATCCCAATCGGACATCGATAACATTGAAATATACTTTAACCCAAATTTATGAAATCCTTCCAAAATGCCAACTTCTACAATAGGCGCCGAAACGCTCTCGGGTCATCCAAAACCTGATCCGAACATACGCTTAAGTCCAATATCATCATACGAACCTGTTGGAACCTTTGAATCCCAATTCCGAGGTCGTTTATTCAAAAATCACCCTTTAGTCAATTCCTCCAACTTAATGCTTTCGGAATAAGAATTTTCTTTCCAAATCAACTCCGAACTTCCCGAATTTAAATTTTGACCACGCGTACAAGTCATAATATCTGAAGTGAAGCTGCTCAGGGTCTCAAACCGCTGAATGATGCGCTAGAGCTCAAAATGACCGGTCGGGTCGTTACATTCTCTCCCACTTAAGCATACGTTCGTCCGCGAACATGCTAAGAACTGCTCTAGAGTTGTCTGAAATCGCAGTTTAACACCCCGTGCACCTACCCGTGCTACCATAACCCAGTTAAGCATATTTGCTCGAGCAAACCTGAAAATCGTCCCTTTTATCTAGTCAAATAAGCCTTAGAGCCAAATTCCAACATCTGAAATCCTCTACCAGGTTTGTTTTCAATATACGAACGTCGTATTAATCACTACACAATGCACCAATACATGTTTGCATACCTTCACGAAATCCACACTATGCACCGCATAATTCACATGACCATAATAACATCCCCTGATAACAACATCCGAAATCCCACGAATCTGATGCTCACAACACACCCCATGACTCATATAAGTCATGTTCCAACTCTTGCAATACTGCCACGACGGAGGAGATGTGTAGGAATTCATAAGCAACTGCCGAGTCAACAAATCATTGAGTCTCTCCTCCGGACAAGAACCATTACCTCATTATGAACCAAATAACGATATTTGCTCTTTGTTTTAATACGCCTCATATAATCCGATCGCACTGATCCCAGGTCCAATAATCTCATCTCACCCAGTATAAGTTGTTCTGGCAATAAGCCACCACAAACACTACCAAAGGTCTCATATGATGCCACCATGTGCTAGCAATCCACAAACTTGCCTGTGACACATAAGGTAAAATGAACTCCGGAAAGAACTGCTCAACCCACGTGACTAATTAAACAACCGAAAAGATGTTATGAACCTTCATCAGAAAATGAGAAGCAAAACACACAAGAATAGGCAAAGGAAATTGTACTCAACATCACACTGTTGCGGCGTGCAACCCGATCCACACATGATACCGTTGCTGCGTGCAACCCGATCCAACTATGATACCCGTGGCGGCATGCCACCCGATCCAAAGAACATATCCGTGGTGGCGTGCCACCTGATCCACACATAATAATCGAAAGAAAACACACATCGAGCTGTAATGTTTATACTCACGAAATGCCCGAATATCCACCATAAATACGCCAAGTGCATAATACCAATCCTAGGGAGACGGGTAGCATCATACGCTATAAAACTTAAGCACAACTAAGGTGCGATATATGATCTGCATCTAGAGAGCCATCATGCTCACATAACACCACCGCTACGCGGGACCTCAACACATTATACAAATAATCAAGCCGTCTCACAACCCTCATGGCACAATAGATCATTACATGAAATAGCTGGCGACGAAATTAACATCCCACGCCCGAATACTCCTCCATAAGGAATGCTATGCTGAATGAACACACCTAGGCTGGTGTAGAATACACATCCATATCTGGACCCATCAACGGACCTCAAACTGATTCAGATCATACCGTGCTTGGGCAAATACCCTCTCAAGGATCCACAATGACCTTTTTCCTATGACACACAAGAACAACCGTCGAATCTGGAACAAACTTCCACAATTCACAACCAACTGAATAGAGCGCCTTTCAGGCCTAAACTCACAATAGCGATAGTACCAAATCCCCATACTTGGTTTCAAATCTTTAATCAATCAAGTGACTATATGTCACACTTATACAATCTTCCCGTGGGATACGCTCCCACGACCTTCCGCACCAGGTAACAAGTCTGCACATCCATACCACCGGTGTTGTAAAGCAAATCAAGAAGCCGCAAATCAGTACACAAAGCCTCTTATACAGGACACCGATCTCAGGTGACGCTAAAGACAATACCAGTTTACTCTAAACATCTGAATTCTTCCTAATCATCCGAGCTCGTGACATTCTTATCAACATAGAACCGTAACCTTGATCCTCAGCTTCCAATTTCCCATGCCGCTCGCTGCACCTAACATGCCTATACGTGAGAATACTAAAATTCCATAATAACCCCTAATACACTAATAGAATAAACACTTCATCATTTAGAAACCTTTTACTTAGCTCATTTCAGAAGAACCAATGCAACACACAACTAAATCCCCAAACCGCAGAAAATATGCCCTCATGTCGTAATCTAAACTGCCATAACTCTTCCAGAAATCTCTTTACACAACAAAGCCATACGAATCGAATACTTCCCATATCAACCAAGTTATGGTGGCGCTCAAGCCCAAGTGTACAACCACAACCCACATGTATAACTTCACGTTGGAGAAACTGATCACTGCCATAACCGTGCTGATTCAACCATTACCAACCGAGCCACTTCTTCTACTTTACTCGGGACTTGCCCTAGAAATAATAATAGCTCCATTCAAAACATCATGAACCCAAATCCGCACTCATCCTGAGTGACCTTATTTCACG
Organism: Nicotiana otophora; assembly: GCA_000715115.1. Lineage (NCBI taxonomy): Eukaryota > Viridiplantae > Streptophyta > Magnoliopsida > Solanales > Solanaceae > Nicotiana > Nicotiana otophora. Next base: position 81,779 of record AWOL01S0005002.1, on the reverse strand, counting down.
AGACCACATTGTCTCCAAAACCCATGAACCATCTCATACCCTCCTTATGCGCATATTCGCATCTTCAACTGGTACACCCATTCTGAAAACCCCTCTATGAATCCGAAGTTATTTTCTCTCATTCCTCCAATGCTACACCGCAGATCGATGATAACATAGAACACTCTAAGCCCTTTTCACAATCCACTGCAAAAGCTTTATACATAACCATACTACTGACTCGAAATCCTTAGCCACCGCATTGTTGAGAGTCACCCACTCTGACTTGTTACCAAATATAATCAAACTCCAAGGCCCTGCTGGCACATGAACACCCTCTCAAAGAAGCAACCGGCTGAATTCCTTTCCTTGTACATCATATCTACACGAAGCATAAACTCTAAGTCTCCCCAAAACCTGAACATGAGCCGATAAAATATAACACACATTCCTCAAATCCATGGCTCAAATCACCACTGATGTTCTCTTTCCTTAGTCGTAGCAACCCATCAATATGCCGATAACCAGAAACCTCATAAGTAGACAACCATGAAATCCAATCGTAGGCGGTGGGGCTCTCCCACTTAAGCTTGAAGCTACCATTATATGACCTTGGTGCCTACCAAGATTCCTTCTCCCTTACCGACATGACCTCGCGCAATCGACCCGCCAAATTCCTCGAAATCCTTATGTTAACCATTTCATGAACGCTCTGAATCACTAGCCACATTTACATATTCGACCTCTTACCGGATAGCCAGTAAAATTCTTCATAGAAGTTTCATCAACACCATGAAACAGTTAACATGCTCATCGAAAATAACCCACCTGTGGAAATTTCATGCCGACATCTTCCAATAACGCTGCACCGAGTACCATTACTATGAAATCCTTAAACCATCCTGAGCTCGTGCTCATTCACCAGTTGTACAAGCCCGTTCACTCCCCAATGACATCAACTAAACGTGCGACGATACATTCCAATCCAAAGTGATGTTATATCCTTCTTCATATCAAGCAACTCTTTTCCGTCGTATCCAACCTTCCTCCGTATAGTAGCCAATATTCCAAATTAAGACTGTAGACCTAGTCAATATCCACCATGAATCCTAAATCACTCTAAACTTTCTTTAAGGCGTGTAGCTATCCTACCGCAGAACCCATATGCTACTCTGCCACTCTCCCACTTTGGTCAAACCCTCTCCTTTAAGCAACTACCCGACTTCTGTTTCTCACACTTGGCCTTCTAGAAGTTTAACCACCACAAGACACCTCACACATGTTCTTCCTCATCCTTCGCTGCCCAGTTGTTGCCTTAAATCAAAATCTACCTCTGTAGCACTTGAACCAATCGATCGCTACCAACTTTAAACCTTTCCGAAGATCATCTTCCTTGAGCCCTCCGATTAAGTCCTGAACCACTGCACACTGCGATCTCTGATAGCCGCTTCCCCGACACTATTTCACACTACCCTGCCCCCGAAGGCAAATTGATGAAGACCATAACATCGACAAACTTAACACATTCAATCCAGGGCGACGACACCACATCACAGATGAAAATTCCACCATGCTTGAAATACCAAGTCTTGTTACTCTATCAACCCAAACCTGAATATTCTTAGTCTGATTGCCTTTCCTCCGTTGGAATAAAATACTGAACCCTTGAATCATGCATTGAGAAAAACCTCTTTTAAAATCATTCACTGTCCCTACACATAGACAAGTATCCTACCATTACTCAAACATTGTGCGATAGCAACGCACGAATCGTCATAACAATCAATGCCAAATCATAAAACCTTAGGTAATACTGATACTGAGCTGCAACGACAGAACGGCCTTCCGTAAGGCGATGACAGTAGCCCAATCAAATATGCAGACAGAAACATCCTGCACCATATCTGTAGTCCATTAAAATTCCTCGATTCCCAATTTATAACAAGTGTTTCACGTCGCATAAGACTGAATAGGAAGAGAATGAAGGCATAATCCTCGAAGGAATCAAATCGCACGATGAGGAATCAAGAAAGGAAGTGCTCCTAATAGTCCTGTAACCTCTCGAAGATAAGTACAGACGTCTCCGTACTAATCTGCAAGACTCTACTAGACTTGCTCATGACTCGTGAGACCTAAGTGAACCTAGTGCTCTGATACCATGTTGTCACAACCTAAAATCCATTAAAGGTCGTGATGGCGCCGGACACCGCTGTCAGGAAAGCCCAAAAATAAATACTTAATTTGGTTCTTATTTTAATATTTTTGAAATCATACTTCCTTCAATTAAATGGTAAAAGATGGAATTTACAGAGTAAATAATAATATTTTTAAAATTTTCAATACAGGACAACCCAAATCACCCCAAAACCAGGTATCACAAGTGCATGAGCCTCAACTAGGAATGTAAAATAAAATACAATATTTTTCCGGAATACAAATTCGGATAGGAGAAATATAAATACTCTGAAGGAGACTCTGCTGGTTGCGGACTCGTAACATGTAATGCAGCTCACCTAAGTCCTTGCAATAGCCGCGCCTCTGCGCCCACAAGGTCACTAGACATATATGCACCTACACAAAAATGTGCAGCAAGTGTAGTATGAGTACGTAAATCAACGCGTACCCAGTAAGTATCCCGTCTAACCTCGAAGAAGTAGTGATGAGGGGTCGACTTCGACACTTACTAGGGGCTATAAATAAAATATCAATGATATAATTAGGCATGGATTACATAGAATGGCTGTAAGTTCAATATCATGAAATAGTAAGCAATTCTTTTATTCGTAAGAAATTTCCAAATTTATTTTCGTCATTTAATATTTTTGAACCTCGGGCTAATGAAAGCAATATCAATTATTATCTATTCCAAAGATATATCATGCACAAATCATGTTGAGGTCGTACGGCCCGCTCCAACATAAATATTTAAATTGTGCATTGCCGAGGGTCGAACAACGCGAATCATAGATGCATCTATTTAACCTGCCGAGAAAATACATTTAATAGAAAATCTATTTAATCGGCTCCACAAAAGAGAAAATGCAATTTAAAACAACCAAATTCAAGATTTATTAAGGCAACTATTCAAGAAATAAAAATTCTCATTTACGGTCAAGAAGAATGGAGTTTAACCTTTTAAAGTTCCTTTACCAAGTTTCGATATGATTTAAGCAATTTAAATTAACAAGTAGGATGCAAGCATCGCAATTATAACATGATTTGGGTCCTAGACTACCCGGACATAAGCATATTAGTAGCTACGCATGGACTCTCGTCACCCCGTACGTATGTAGCCCCCACAAATAGAAGCACATATTGAATTATTTCACCTATGGGGTTAGTTCCCTCTTACAAGGTTAGAAATGAGACTTACCTCGCTCTAAAGTCCCATAACCGGCTCCAAAGCCTTTCCAACAACTCAAACCGATGCCCGTCACTCCAAAACTAGTCAATAAATGTGCAAATCCATAAATGCATTCTCTAATACTTATTATAATTCAATTCACAACAATTTTCAACTCCGCTCGAAAAGTTGATAAAAATCACCTTCGGGCCCACGTGCCCGGATTCCCAAAATTTTCGAAGATAACTATGACCCATGACCTCACGAACTCAAATATATAATTTATTTCCAATTCCATGCCCAAATTCGTGATCAAAATTCAAAAATACCCATTTCTAGGTTTTCTACCAAAATCCCAAATTTCTACAAATTTTCATGCCTAAATCCATGTATTTAACTAACAATATATGGGAATTACTTACCTCGTGTTTCTTGATGAAAATCCCCCTTTGAAGCTCTCCAAAAATCGCCCAAACCAAGAGAAAATGAAAGAAAATTGGCCAAATCCCTTTCTTAAAGAACCCTTCTACCCAGCGACTTACTCGCACCTGCGGTCACTTGGCCGCTTCTGCGGTTCCGCAGGTGCGGCAAATATTCTGCTTCTGCGAAGATGCCCCCAGCTGCCGCTTCCGCTTCTGCGCCTTTCCTTCCGCATCTGCACCTTCGCAGGTGCGAACATTCCCTCGCACCTACGCTCCTGCCTAGCATCGCTCATGCGACCCTCATGGCCACTTCTGCAGCTCCGCACCTACGTCCCTAACCTCGCAGGTGCGATTACACCAGGAGACAGCAGCCTCAACATTTCTTCCAAGTCCAAACTCGATCCGTTAACCATCCGGAATCCACCCGAGAACCTCGGGACCCCAACACAATATACCAAAACGTTCCAAAACACATTACGAACTTAGTCGAGACTTTAACTCACATCAAACAATGCTAAAAAACAAGAATCACCTTCCAATTCAAACTTAATGAACTTTGAAACTTCAAACTTCTACCTTCGATGCCGAAACCTATCAAATCACGTCCGATTGACCTCAAATTTTGTACACAAGTCATAATTGACATTACAAACCTACTCCAACTCCCGGAATCGGATTCCGACCCCGATATCAAAAAGTCCACTCCCGGTCAAACTTTCCAAAAATCTTTAAATTTTCATTTTTCGCCAAATGACCCCGAAGCAACCTATGAACCTCCAAATCCACTTCCAGACACGCCCCTAAGTTCAGAATCACCATACGGAGCTATTCACAGGCTCGGAATCCCAATCGGACATCGATAACATTGAAATATACTTCAACCCAAATTTATAAAATCCTTCCAAAATGCCAACTTCTACAATAGGCACCGAAACGCTCCCGGGTCATCCAAAACCCGATCCGGACATACGCCCAAGTCCAATATCATCATACGAACCTTTTGAAACCTTCAAATCCCGATTCTGAGTTTGTTTACTCAAAAATCACCCTTTAGTCAATTCCTCCAACTTAAAGCTTCCGAAATTAGAATTTTCTTTCCAAATCAACTCCGAACTTCTCGAAATTAAATTTTGACCACGCGTACAAATCATAATACCTGAAGTGAAACTTCTCAAGATCTCAAACCACTGAATGATGTGCTAGAGCTCAAAGCAAACGATCGGGTCATTACAATAGTAATCGGGTAGCATGAGATGATAGTCTGTGCCCGCTGAATAATATGAGCAACTCCTATTTAAATGAAGTTGTGAAGTATTATTTATGTTGCACGGGGTTATCCTTTAGGCTAAAAAACTTAGGACCCTCCCCCCCTCCTTTATATACTTGCTATTCACACTTAGTCATTTAATATAGATCATTGTACTCGTATCCTTGTAGTCCTTAAGATTTGTACCAATTCTCATTGTGTTATAATGAAACTTCTTCGACTTTTATATTTCTTGTTTATCTGATCACCTAGCCTAATTACGTAATCCACATAGTCTTAAGTTCGACTGGGACCCACAGTTGTGGACCTCGAAGAGTGCCTAACACCTTCTCTTTGAGGTAATTTGAGCCCTTACCCGATCTTTGATGGTGTTGACTAGTCAAGCAGAGTTATTTGCATAATAGGTGCCCTAACACACCTTAAAATTGTTAGGTAACGACTCTCCTCTTTTAATACCCTCTCATTTAAAAGAGTTACCCCATGTCGAAGCCCGCTCTCGCGAGAAAAAAAAGGGGGCGCGACAAAGTCAATAAATCTTAAAGCTTTTTAATGATTTGCTAAGTCTAACAGGAAATGACCAGATAGTGTGTCAATAGGATTACACGTTTAGGAATCACCTATGTGAGTGTGAAATGTAAGCCGCTTCAAGGGGAATGAAAGTAAAGGCCCATTCTCTAAGCACTCATGAAACCAGGCGGTGTCCATGGCTGAAACGAACACAACCGTGAGAACCATAGATGGTTAAGGGTTGATTGTGTGACTTATGTTGTCTAGGTATACAACAAAGCTCGACGGTTCAAAGATATCAAATCTACCGATTGACAGAGTATATACGATATAAGTTCACTACGGAAAGTTCAAAGGGAAACCTACTTATCCAGATGCAATTAATCCTTGCATGTAAATCACACACTCGTCTGTGCATTCTTTTGTCTTATAGCCATTCCCCATTCATGTAGGGGATTGTTGGGATTAAAATATTGGTGAATGGAAAATGAAGGGAAGAAAGTGGAGGGAAAGTGAGCTCCCTTTTGCTTTGGAAAGAGCAAGTGTCCCTCATTGGTGGTAGAAATAAAAATGAATGAGCTCATATTGAGAAAGCACTTCTCTTGGTATTAAATGGGTTGGAAAGAAAGTAATCCTCGCGTTGTCGCCGTCGTTGCTCGGCTCGGCTCGGCTTCGTCTTCAACTTCAGATTCGGATTCGGATTTGGTCAAAATTTCTTTCAATTATTTAATTAATCAATGAAAATTCAACCCGAAATAACCTAGGACCTATGACGCGACACAGTCTGTTTCTTCCTGGATTATTTTAAATCTTTTTTCCTGGAATATTTCAAATGAGAAACGTTCCCACCTGTTCCAACAGCCATGGCTGTTTCTGAAAGGTTGCAAACCTTTTCAGAAACAGTGCCAGAAAATGGCTATAAATATGCCTTGATCCTAGAATCTTTCCTTACGAAATTTTTTAAGCTTTTTCTCCTTCTTCTGCACAATTAAAATTTTAGTGTGGTTTACAGCCTTCGAGTGGTTCGCTGTTTCACCGGCGTTTTTGGTACCAATACTTTGGTGAGTTAAAGCGTTCTATCTTGGGAGGATAATATTTCAACACCTCGAGTACTTGAGGGGAATAATTTTCTTAAGGATACACTGTGCATTCAGTGGGATTGATTTTATTCCAAAGCTATATTTCAGATTCAGCTTCATTGTTTCGATATTCTGTTGCTGCTAATTTTCTGTTTTTGTTTTCTGTTTTAGAAAATTTACTGTTTCGTTAATTATTATAGTAATACAGATTGACTAACAATGGAGACAAAGATGTACTTTGATTCTTTAAATGCTATAGATTTTAGAGCTTGAAATAAGAACAATAGTCAATATAGGGGTTAGGGTTCTGTATTTTCTGGCCTTTGGGATAAATTGGTATTAGAAAATATTATTATAATAGTGATTGATGAATAGTCAATAGATGATATTTGAGAATGGGGAAAACTGAAAAGTTTCAAGTGTGGAGAAGTTGGGAACTAATGTTGCTGCTGCATTTTAGTAGAAAATGAAAAATAAACTAAAACAAAAATTTTAAGTGGGATTCATCCCATGACCTTTGTTCCTAGGAATAAGCAGTCAAAATCAGTGCACCACCTCGACTATTTTGACCATGGGTGCCATTAGTTAATTATAAGAATTTTTTGTAAATTATGTACATCATATACTAACTTTAGTCGACGGACCACGGATTCACGTGAACTACAATTTTCATTGTGAATCCATTTCTACGAGGAACGAGTTTGTGTGGAATAGTAAAGTTCTTCATCATACATATCTGTTTTCTGAAGCTCTAAACTTTTTAAGTGAGTGTGAAGTGTGAACTTACTATGGTTGAAAAGTGGGTGGGAGGTCTCGTGGGTGCTTCCTCTCAGGTTATGGCCACTTCTAAGTCTAAGCCTCCACATGGTACCTGAAAATACAATATTGATGCAACTATCTTCCTTGCTTTATGTTGTAGTGGAGTAGGGGATATTGTGAGTGATTTAGCATGTCAGTTTGTAGTTGCAGCTTCTTCATTTTTTCGAGGTTGTGTCAATCCTTAGTATGCTGAAATTATAGGTTTGCGTTTTGCTCTCTGCTGGTTGTTCCAATATTTTAATGGCCCAAGCATAATTGAATTTGATGCCCAAGAAATTGTGCTTTTTCGCAATGCCTTAAGTAAAGATCTTACAAAGTTCGGATTGGTATTAGATGATTGTCGTTTGTGTTAAAGAGAAATCTTGATGTTTCTCGAGTTTGGATTAAGATGCAAGCAAATCTAGTTGCTTATTGCTAGTCAAGAGAGCATAGAAATTATGTTATTCCTTTCTATTGGAAGCGTACTTCTAGTTTTATGGTAAACTTGTTGGTGATTAATTCAATTTAGGGAATCTTACAGAAATGTCCCAAATAAGTCCTAACTTACCAACCTCTAGCTATTAATCATATACTTACCAAAGCTAGCCAAACATATATAAAATTGAAAACCCATATAAATAAGGTTCTTTCTCTCCAAGAATCACACGCAAAGATCTCTTTCCATATTTTTAAGCGTGATCAACAACATTAGATGCAAGACGAAAAAAAAAATCATGGATGAGATAGCAAACAAGGTAATGAAATGCAAATATAAACAAAAAAGGATATTTTTCAATGGGTATGGTTGAAATTCATCGAAAACATATAGATGGGTCAATATACAAATTTTGAGGAAGATTAGAGGTGATTTGGTATCAAAATTCATAGTTAAAATTGAGTTCAAAAAATTCTTCTGCAATACATGTATCAAACATGTATCACTCATGTATCACACGCACCTATAAATGGATATACATGTGAGACACATTTGATACAAATATGATACATATGTGATACACAAATGATACATAATGTGATACACATATCATTTTTTTCATGTTTCATCTTCTATTTCGAATTTTTAATTCAAACCACCTCAAAACTCTGCCAAATCACCCCAAAACTGAGATTCAAGCTCCTTAAGATGTACCAAATCTATTCTAATAACACCCACCAAAAAAGAAAAAATTTAACTTTGTTTTGCTACAAATAGCTAATTGGTTAATAATAGTAATATTTTATGAATTGACTATTTTTGTAATAAGCTACTTATAAATAGACATAGCTGGTAGTTTTCCCCTTTTTTTAAACATATGGTCTTAAAAATTTAAAGGGTAAAAGCTTAATAGGGTTATAACATTTATATGACTATAAAAGTTTCTTATTAATACTAAATGAAAAAAATAAAAAGTTTGAAATAAATTATCTCTAAAGATAGAAATATGTTTTTTTCACAAAGAACTAATAGAAAAGTGTATCAAATAAATTAAAATGTATGGATTCACATATTTTGCTACTTTTTTTTGTCGATAAAGACTACTAAACTGATTTCTTAGTAGCTAAATTTTATTATTAATAATAATGAAATAAAATAAAACTTTTACAAATGAAAGAAATAAGAGCTTGCAACAAGTAAAAAGTCTAGAACCAAATTGATGCAGTACATCAACTTGGTTGTACAAAATGGTCTAATTGTATAGTAAAGAAACGTGATATATGTCTAATGTAGCTCATGTTGAAACTTGTCTTCCACTGTGTCTGTAGTATTTACCGCTAATAAAGTCTAATGTAATAACACGATGATCAAACAAAACGTCCAAACAGTCCTTTTTGTATCTTGTCCATAGCAGTGTATTTCCAACAAGTATCAGGCTTCATCAATGATCCCGAAAAGTGACATATATAATATCTAGAATCAGAGCCAATCCAAGATTTAAATTTTATGGGTTCAGCTTTTAAGGGTTTTTGTATTGAACCCATTATATTTTTAAAGTGATAGGTTCATATCTACTATTATGCAATTTTAATAAATTTTTACATATAAATTTTCACTCTGCATAAAAAATGATGGGTTCAACTGAATCCGTTGGTAACATATTACATCTGCCCCTACCAGAATTGGGTTACACTATGTCCAAGTGATAGCCTACTAAACTGATTGCTTAATAGCTAAATTTTATTAATAATAATAAAATAAAATAAAACTTTTACAAATGAAAGAAATAAGAGCTTGCAACAAGTAAAAAGTCTAGAACCAAATTGATGCAGTACATCAACTTGGTTGTACAAAATGGTCTAATTGTATAGTAAAGAAACGTGATATATGTCTAATGTAGCTCATGTTGAAACTTGTCTTCCACTGTGTCTGTAGTATTTACCGCTAATAAAGTCTAATGTAATAACACGATGATCAAACAAAACGTCCAAACAGTCCTTTTTGTATCTTGTCCATAGCAGTGTATTTCCAACAAGTATCAGGCTTCATCAATGATCCCGAAAAGTGACATATATAATATCTAGAATCAGAGCCAATCCAAGATTTAAATTTTATGGGTTCAGCTTTTAAGGGTTTTTGTATTGAACCCATTATATTTTTAAAGTGATAGGTTCATATCTACTATTATGCAATTTTAATAAATTTTTACATATAAATTTTCACTCTGCATAAAAAATGATGGGTTCAACTGAATCCGTTGGTAACATACTACATCTGCCCCTACCAGAATTGGGTTACACTATGTCCAAGTGATAGCCTACTAAACTGATTGCTTAATAGCTAAATTTTATTAATAATAATAAAATAAAATAAAACTTTTACAAATGAAAGAAATAAGAGCTTGCAACAAGTAAAAAGTCTAGAACCAAATTGATGCAGTACATCAACTTGGTNAGAGAGAGAGAGAGAGAGAGAGACAAACATACACACACAAGATTCCAAAAATCTAAGCAAAAACGGATCTTTTTCAATGGGTATGGCTGAAATTCATTGAAAACATATAGATGAGTCAATATACAAAATTTGAGGAAGATTAGAGGTGATTTGAACTTATTTGGTATCAAAATTCATAGTTAAAAATCGAGTTCAAAAAATTCTTCTGCGACACATGAATCAAACATGTATCACACATGTATACATGGATATACATGTGATACAAATATGATACATATGTGATACATAGTGTGATACACATATCATTTTTTTCATGTTCATCTACTTCGAATTTCCAATTCTAATCACCTCAAAACTCCACCAAATCATTCCAAAAACTGAGATTCAAACTCCTTAATATGTATCCAATCTATGCTAATAACACTCATTCAAAAGAGAGTAAAAATTTGATATTTTTTTGGCTACAAATAGCTAATTGGCTAATATTAGTAATATTTTATGAGTTGACCAATTTTTATAATAATCTACATAGCTGGTTAGTTTCCCTTCAATTTAATTAAACTGTACATTTGAGTTTTTGTTTTTTTAAAAAAAAAAAAAGAAATTTGGTATATAATGTCTCATTATATTTTTTCTTTGAGTCTTCCTCTATTTTCGAAAATTTGAGGAACACTTGCAACGTTTCGACACGCATTATAATGGAGTAAAATTCAGGAATAGCCAAATTTTTAAATGCTAATTAAAAATTAGACGCGGTGTCAAAAGTCATGGAAATGTGTACTAGGTTTAACAAAAATTACCCCTATAGAACCCTAGCTTCTTCTCCGCTTCTCTCACTGTACATAGATTTGATTCATTCCTCACAGCTATAACCAAAAAGACTGAACGATTCTACAAGCTTTAACATAGATGACAACATCATAAACAAAAGCAAAAGCTCCACAACATGGAAAAATCCTAAACAAAATCGCAATTGGGTTCAAAACCCAGGCTAATGTCATGTTTACACTGTATAAGTTTGAATTCCGGGATATTATCCTGGAGTTTTCGCGGTATAAATTTAAAAATTCAAGAAAATAGTTTAGAGTTCGAACAAAAACAAAATTACTCATATCTAACAAAACTCCAGCATATTCTGCTAGAATTTAACTTGGAGAAGTTTTCAAGCATATAGTGTTGGACCTTAACTTAGAGAAGTTTGAACTCCAGCATATTATACTCCGACATATAAAAGCTTAAACTCTAGTATATATTTAAAAAACATTATGCTTGAACAACATATTGTGCTAAAGCTTAACATGTAGAAGCTTAAACTTCAGCATATTATGCTTAAATTTTCTTTGTTTCTCGAATTTTAGCTAAGGAACTTTTTGCTTAGATTTTATTTTTGCATTAAAATAGCTATTTTTCAATTAATTTGAATCCATGACTATTTATTAATTACCGGTCCGAAAAGTAACTAACCCATGTTATTTTTACCATTTTATATGGGAAAAAAAAAACTAGCCTCCAAGAAACTAAAATTATCCCATCGCAAAACTTGTATTTCAATTTTAAAATCCCTTGTTTAGAAGGAGAGTATTTTAGCAGTTTTACATATCCATAAAGTCCTCCATTCCTAGGGATAAACGCGCTCATGTCCGAGGCAACTTGCATGCACCCTAATGAAAAAAACACTTAATGTAAGGTTAATTGATAATGAAATTCTCCATTATGGTCAATGGTATACATGAGGCTCAAGGATGGTTGACAGCAGCAGCGCTAGATAAAGAAGAAGCCTTATACTAGGTAATTGATAATGAAATTCTCCAATATGGCAAACAATTTTTTCTTCACACAAATTTTCTGTTTCTCACTATCAATAAAAGAGCTATTACTGCTATAAGTGTGCTTCTAATGATTCAAAGAGTATAATTGTCAAAAGTAACTTACTTTACAAACATATCTGTGGTCACTTGCTACTCTACCAAGGAGTACTCCTATCAACACCTTTCTGACTTTCTAGTATTTTGACGAGTTAGGATGTGAGTTGAGATACTCTATATTTGGGAAGATTATGGACGAGAAAATGTAACAGGATCAACAATACAACTACAACAACAACAACAACAACCCAGTATAATCTCACTAGTGGGGTCTGGGGAAGGTAGTGTGTATGCAGACCTTACTTCTACCCTGGGGTAGAGAGGCTGTTTCCAAATGACCCTCGGCATCATTCCCTCCAAGAATTCCCACCTTGCTCTTGGGGTGACTCGAACTCACAACCTCTTGGTTGGAAGTGGAGGGTGTTTACCATCAGAGCAACCCACCTTGTCATGGATCAACAATAATATATGTTAATTGGGATTTACGAACTTCACAACCACCAACAACAACAACAACCCCATAGGTCGTAGGAAGAATCCACGATTGATCGGATTTGGGAGAAGATTGAGGAAGGCGGCCGCTAGGGTGTGTAAGGAGGAAGGTTTGAGAGGTTCTGGGGGCGGCGGAATGAGAGAGTGGTCTTTAGGGTTAGGGGTTTGGTGGATAAAAAGAAAGGGATGGTTTGTAGGCCGTTGATCTCTGAGATCAACGACCAAGATTAAAAGGGAGATGTTGCGGGTTATAAGATGGGTCACGGCCGGGTTGGGCTAAAAAGGTCATCTGGTATTGGGCTAATGGTTTGGGCCAACTTTTGTCCGAAAATTAGCCTATTTTGGGCTAGCTCTTGAAACCCCTTTAAAATTAATAAAATAAATTATTAAAACATTTAATAAATGATAAAAAAAATATTTATGCTGTGAAACTATTAAAATAATAAATCAACATTATAGAAATATAAAATGCTATTTTGGCATAAATAATATAGTAAATGCAATTATTTGTAGAATATAGGTCATTTTTCCAAAATTATGTAAATAGCTCAAAACAAAAAATACAAATGTAGTTATATGAAATGAAGTAAAATATTATGAAATATATATATGTAGATGCAAAATAGTAATTTGAATGATTAAGTCATCATAAAATAATTTAATGGATAATTAATAAATATTTAAATAATTTAAATGCGCGAAAATTAATTTAAAGCCCTAAGAATCATGAAAAAATTATAAAAAAATATCTTTATAAATCTTGTAAATTGAGTAATGATGAAGAATGACATTTTGAGAATATATATACTATTTGAAAAAATATGAGGGCAAAATTGGGTATCAACAGTTGCCCCTACTTACCCGGGAATGATGAAAGAGTTGTCGGGTAAAGAAAATGATGACCAATTTTGGACGAATTGAGTGGGGAATGATGTGATTTGAAAGAAAAAAAAATGGTGACCAAACCCTGGTTCCTGAGTTGCCTACATATCCCTGGTTTTACGGGAATCATGCCGTGTGCAGTTGTGGATCCAACGGCAAACAAAACCGATGGAGTTGTTACAAGATTAGTCGTATGTTTCGAAAAGTTTCTTTTGGGTATGATAGTGTTGTAAGTAACGGACAATTTTAGGTGGAGTCATGAATGTGAAATGAACGATACAGATGTATTACAAGGCAGATATCTGAACGGTCATGGAGTAAAGGGTAGTCAATTACTGGTAGTCGGTTATGTTTCGAGGTGGTCAAAGGATGTGAATGTTGTGAACGGAAACTGGAGCGAAGATTGCTCCAATTTGTAGAACAATTATCTCCTGAATTACCTGCAAAACTTAAAACACAGTGCATGCGAACATATATGGGCCATTGTAATAATTTAAACATGATACAAATTCCCTTTGGACCATGAAGGTTGTGAGGATGATGTCCTTAGACCATGACGTCATGGTCCATGAAGCGTATGATAAGGGATTCGTAGGTCATGAAATGGTGTCCTCGGGCCATGAGGATGATTCATCTGGACTATGACGCCTTTGAATAATGATGTGCAGTTTCGAGAGATCCTCAGGCCATGGAATGGTGTCTCCCGGCTATAAGGATGGTGCCTTCGGACTATGACGCCTTCAGACAAAAATGGCGATATTTCAGCCTACGAAATGCAAAGATCTGATGCTTAGTTATATGCGAGGACGAGACAAGACAAGGCTTAGTCTTATATGAGATGAGGGCAGTGCTTAGCCCTATGCGAATAAAGGGGGGTAATGCTTAGCCTTATGTAGTGTAGCGGAGACGGTGTTTAGTCTCATGTAAGGAAATGAGACAATGCTTAGTCTTTGACAAGGAAAGACAATGCTTAGCCTCATGCAAGGAATAGAGACAATGCTTAGTCTCATGCAAAGGAGGGGAGACAGTGCTTAGTCTCATGCAAAGAAAAGGCAGTGCTTAGTCTCATGCAAAGAAAAGGCAGTGCTTAGCCTTATGCAATTACGGAGGCAATGCATAGCCTCATGTGAGAAATCGAGCTCATGCAAGGAAAGGCAGTGCTTAGCCTTATGCAATTATGGAGGCAATGCTTAGCCTTATGCAATTACGGAGGTAATGCTTAGCCTCATGCAAAAAATGGAGACAGTGCTTAGTCTCATGCAAAGAAAGGCAATGCTTAGCCTTATGCAATTACGGAGGCAATGTTTAACCTCATGCAAGAAATGGAGACAATGCTTAGTCTCATGCAAAGAAAGGCAATGCTTAGCCTTATGCAATTACAGAGGCAATTCTTAGCCTCATACAAGGAATGGAGACAATGCTTAGTCTCATGCAAAGGAAGGCAATGCTTAGCCTTATGCAATGAAAGGCAATGCTTAGCCTTATGCAATTACGGAGGCAATTCTTAGCCTCACGCAAGAAATAGAGACAATGCTTAGTCTCATACAAAGAAAGGCAGTGCTTAGCCTTATGCAATTACAGAGGCAATGCTTAACCTCATGCAGGAAATGGAGACAGTGCTTAGTCTCATGCAAAGAAAGGCAATGCTTAGCCTTATGCAATTACGGAGGCAATTCTTAGCCTCACGCAAGAAATAGAGACAATGCTTAGTCTCATACAAAGAAAGGCAGTGCTTAGCCTTATGCAATTACAGAGGCAATGCTTAACCTCATGCAGGAAATGGAGACAGTGCTTAGTCTCATGCAAAGAAAGGCAATGCTTAGCCTTATGCAATTACGGAGGCAATTCTTAGCCTCACGCAAGAAATAGAGACAATGCTTAGTCTCATACAAAGAAAGGCAGTGCTTAGCCTTATGCAATTACAGAGGCAATGCTTAACCTCATGCAGGAAATGGAGACAGTGCTTAGTCTCATGCAAAGAAAGGCAATGCTTAGCCTTATGCAAGAAAAGCAAAGGATAGTTGTGAGAGAGTGAAGTATTTCTTAGCTCGATATGTTTGCGTTTGGTAACTTTGATGTTATGAAGATAGTGATTTTGCTGCGTGTATCTATTTGAGAATATTCCTGTTGTGTTTATTGTGCCTGCATCCAAAGAAAAATTGTGAGTTTGTGGGGGAACGGTGTGCTCTTGATTCCTTGCTTCGCCTTTACTTTTGTCTTGAGGTCCTGCTTGAGTTACCCTGGGTAACATCTGGCTGCCATAGAAACAAAGTTTTCGAAAAGCATGTATGCACTTGATAAAATTATTTGCAAAAGCGCAGTTATTTTGAAATATATGATAATTCATGAGATCAAATAATTTAGATGAATCGGTGACTACGATATATTTAAAGACATTGCAACCTCTTTGCTTTAGAATTTTGAGGGTCCTCCTCAAAATTCTGCCCCAGTTTAAATGCATACTTCTGACAACACATTCCTTGGCTATTCTATACGTGATGAAATCGGGCAAACTCAAAATCTTGCCCCAGATTTTGATCATGGGGGAAATGAAGATTTTATTAGGATGTGACTGAACCCATAGGGCTACCTATGTATCCCCTCTTAAATGGGAATCAGGTCAATTATAGTTCAATTACATCAAATAAAAAATGAAACAATCTTAAACATAGTATCTCTTAACCGCATTTGAATTGATAGGTTTCGACCAAGTCTCTCTGTCCATTTCTGCAAGTATAAGTGCTCCTCCTATTAGTACTCGATGAACCATGTAGGGACCTTGCCAGTTGGGTGAGAACTTCCTCTTGGCTTCATCCTGATGTGGGAAGATTTGCTTTAGCACCAATTGCCCCGGTGTGAATTGCCTTGGCCTGACCTTTTTGTTGAAAGCTCTTGGTATAGTTGACCATGACATACTGCATTCATTATTTTCCCATCAATGAGTGCTAGTTGTTCATAGAGGCTTCGTATCCATTCTGCATCACTGAGCTCAGCTTCTTGTATAATTCTTAGAGAAGAGATTTCTACTTCGGCAGGAATAACAACTTTAGTACCATAAACCAATAGGTAGGGAGTTGCCCCAGTTGATGTGCGAACAATGGTACGATATCCAAGCAAAGCAAATGGCAGCTTCTCGTACCATTGTTTATAATTATCCACCATTTTCCTCAATATCTTCTTGATGTTCTTGTTGGCGGCTTCTACGGCTCTGTTCATTTGTGGCCTATATGCTGTGGAATTCCTATGCTTGATCTTGAATGTTTCATACATGGCTTTCATCAAATCGCTATTTAAATTGGCGGCGTTGTCGGTAATGATTGACTCTGGTACACCGAATCGACAAACAATGCGGTCCCGAACAAAATCCGCTACAACCTTCTTAATTACCGCTTTATAAGATTCAACCCATTTTGTGAAGTAGTATATGGCCACCAGAATGAACCTATGCCCATTTGAAGCAGCAGGCTCGATTGGTCCGATGACATCCATACCCCAAGCAGAGAAAGGCCAGGGTGAACTTGTTGCATTGAGTTCATTGGGTGGTACTCGTATCATGTCAGCATGTATCTGGCATTGGTGACACTTCTGAACATACTTGATGCAGTCTGGTTCCATAGTCATCCAGAAATACCCTGTTCTTAGTATCTTCTTAGCTAAGATAAAGCCATTCATATGCGGTCCGTAAGTTCTAGCATGTATTTTCTCGAGAAATCTGGATGCCTCCTTGGCATCGACACACCGTAGTAACCCCAGGTCAGGAGTCCTTCTATATAGAATTCCCCCGCTTTGAAAGAAATGGTTGGCTAATCTTCGAAGCATGCGCTTATGAGTATGGGTAGCAGTCTCTGGGTATTCTCCCTTTTCCAAGTACTTATTGATGTCTTGGAACCATGGATTTCTGTCAATCTCTTCTTCAACATGGGCACAGTAAGCGGGCTGTTTCTGAATCCCTATTGGGATATGATTGATGAAATTTTTGTCTGGGTGCTGTATCATGGAAGACAAAGTAGCTAACACATCTACAAACTCATTCTAAATCCTCAAAACATGTTTGAATTCTATCTTTGTGAACCTCTTGATCAGCTCTTGTACGCAGTGTAAATATGGCAATATTTTGGTGTTCTTCGTAGCCCATTCCCCTAGAACCTGGTGCACCAAAAGATCTGAATCTTCGATTACCAGTAGCTCCTGAATATTCATGTCAATGGCCAACCTAAGCCCCAAAATGCAAGCCTCATATTCTGCCATATTATTGGTGCATGAAAACCTGAGTTTTGCGGATACCGGATAGTGTTGGCCGGTTTCTGATACTAAGACAGCCCTGATACCCACTCCTTTAAAGTTTTCTGCTCCGTCGAAGAACATTCTCCAATTATCATATGCCTTGGTGATATCTTCTCCTACAAATGACACCTCCTCATTGGGAAAATACGTTTTCAATGGTTCGTATTCTCCGTCTAAGGGATTTTCTGCCAGATGATATGCCAATGCTTGCCCTTTTATTGCCTTCTGAGTTACATAGACGATGTGAATTCGCTCAACAATATTTTCCATTTTCCTAACTTGCCTGTAGGCATGGGTTTCTGGAAGATGTACTTTAGTGTATCCATCCTTGATATGAGATATGTAGTGTATGCACAGAAATAATGCCTCAACTTCTGAGGTATCCACGTCAAAGCATATCAAGTGAATTCCAACAAAGAATACCGGGCTTCGTAAGGCGTGAATTTCTTGATTAGATAATATATCGCCTGCTCCTTTCTTCCAGTTTCATCATGTTGTCCCAACACAACCAAAAGCTCCCTCCAATATGGACAAATAAAGTAGCAGAGGCCTTCCTGGTTCTGGTGGGACCATAACAGGAGGTTTAGATAAATACTCCTTGATTTTGTTGAAGGCTTTCTGGCATTCTTCAGTCCAACTTGTTATAGCATCTTTCCTCAGCATCCTGAATATTGGCTCACATATCACCGTTATTGTGCTATGAAGCGGCTGATGTAATTGAGACGCCCTAAAAAGCTCATCATATCTTTCTTATTCTTCGAAGGTGGTAGGCCTTGGATAAATTTGACCTTTGATGGGCCCAACTCAATCCCTCGGCGACTGACGATGAATCCTAACAATTTTCCCGTAGGGACACCAAAGACACATTTTGCAGGATTCAACTTCAAATTGTATTTTCGAAGCCGGTCGAAAAACCTTTTCAAGTCTGATATATGATCCGAATTCCTTTTAGATTTGATGATAACTTCATCAACATACACCTCTATTTCTTTGTGTATCATGTCGTGGAAGATGGTTGTCATGGCTCTCATGTAGGTGGCCCCAATGTTCTTCAGACCAAACAGCATCATTTTGTAATAGTATATCCCCCATGGTGTAATGAAGGCTGTCTTTTCGGCATACTCTTCGTCCATCCAGATCTGATGGTATCATGTGAAGCAATCCACAAAGGATTGGAGCTCATGCTTGGAACAGTTGTCAATCAGTATATGTATGTTGGGCAGTGGGAAATCATCTTTGGGACTTGCTCTGTTCAGATCTCGATAGTCAACACATACTCTAACTTTCCCATCTTTCTTTGGAACGGGCATAATGTTGGCCAACCAAGTCGGATATTTGACCACTCGGAGAACCTTGGCTTTGATTTTCTTGGTAACCTTTATCTTCAAACTCATATCCGGCTTGAACTTTCTAAGCTTCTACTTTACCAGTCGACACATGGGATTAGTGGGTAGCTTGTAAGCCACTATAGATGTGCTCAAACCAGTCATATCGTCGTAGGATCATGCAAAGATATCTATATATTCTTTTAGGAATCTGATGTACTCTTCATTCTCTGATGGTGATAGATGAATGCTTATACGTGTTTCCTTGACCGTTTCGGCATCCCCTAAGTTAACGGTCTCAGTTTCCTCCAAAGTAGACTTTGGTTTGTTTTCAAAGCATTCTAGTTCTCTGATGATTTCCTCAAGTATTATATCATCTTCCAGATCCTCTGAATCACTATTCGTATGTCGCGTTGCCTCATTATATGTCAAAGTCGTAGGTTCATCGGGATAAGTAACAATAATACTGAAAAAGAAAATATAAAGAATAATAATAAATACGAAAAGCAGTAATGCATTAATAAAATATTAAAATGTCAACAAGTACGGCTCGATGACTCGAGCAATTATTTCAAAACAAAATACTGAAAAATGTCTCAAATGCTCAAAATTTAAAGTAATTCATGCTAATTTGCGAGGCTACCCAGGAACTCGATGGGCCCGGGATGGTGCAACAATCCAGTTTTTGAGAACAACCCCTTTTTCCATGGTCTGAATAGTAAGG